>CAUYRH010171798.1:0-10217 GCA_963574655.1 Perodicticus potto | reverse complement strand
GCGCCTGTAGTCCCGCTACTTGGGAGGCTGAGGCAAGAGAATCACCTAAGTCCAGGAGCTGGAGGTTGCTGTGAGCTGGGTGACACCACGGCACTCTACTGAGGGTGACAAAGTGAGACTCTGTCTCTACAAAAAAAAAAAAAGAGAGAGAGATTTTACTTAGGTATAGTTTCTCTTTCCTCTAATTATACATTGGAGCCATCTTGGGTGGTGGTTCTCCTCACATTTTTTAGTGTTTATCCTTTTCTTGACTTCATGCATAGGATCTTATGCTTTAGTTTTTCTAGAAATTAGAGAGAAAGTCTACAAGAAGATACTCGAGACATCAGGAAAGAGTTACCAAGGCAAAGCCTATACTTTTGACTGGAACAAAACTAAATAAGAGTGAGATCCTGCTAACTGGACAAAAGCCAGGAGTGTCCAGCCTGGTCTTTAGTATTGAAGGGACCAATGAGATCATGCCTGTCCTCTACGACATCAGAAAGGCTGAGGAGCAATCTTCAGATTTTCAGCCTGTACTATTTCTTTAAGATTGCTTTGTGCTATGTAGAGTAGGAGTATTTCTTTTATTATCATTGAGCTATATCTTTCAACTTTCAAGTTCTGTATTAGAAGTGGGTCAACAAATTCAACCTCATAGTTATTTCAAGTTTAAAATTCTTCCCTTAGTCTTCATTTCATTGAAGTCGAGAATACTAAGCATTTCATTCTATGTAAAAATTTCCCGGTAATTTATAAGGACTAGTAAATATCAAAACGTCACTGAAAAGGAATAAGTAGAAGTAGTTTCCAAATTCTTCTATCTAAATTTGCCTCTTTCAATAAATGGCTTGTTTAACTGGAGAAAAATCACTTCTCCCTAGTCTTGGATTTTTCTCACAGCCATTAACGTGAATCTTATAATGAAACTCCCTTTAGGTGGTTACCAGACTATACACTAAATTAGATGATAATTTAAGTACTGGAACTGAATGGAAAGTTGGCAAGTTGGACATATCTGGTAACAGTTGATAAAAGACAGGGTTATTATTAGCTTCATTAAAATTTCCTCTTTTCAGCCAGACACTCCCATGCTTGCTGCGGCCAACTGATGGAATTTCTATCTCATGACAATAGAGAATATCTCAGTTTCCCAGGGAAACTAAGGTACTGACTAGAGAACTTACCTCCTTTAGCAGGCATCAGACCCTGCTAGCAAGATGATGTAGCAATATTAGAGACAGGGTCTCTCTTCCTTTCTCAGCCAATTAGTGAGAAGAGTAGTTGTAAAGTAAGTGTGTGTGTGTGTGTAAATACTTTTTTGCACAGGTTCAACATGAAGTAAAAAAATCTGAAAGACATCTACAACCAGACCTATAGCCCAAATAGTAGTTTCTAGTTATATAAAAATTGGGAAATAAAATACTAAAAATTGATTTGTATCCCCAATGGCATAACGAAACAATGCTCTGTGTCGAGAGAAACAAGGAAAAAGTGTGTGCGGCTGAAACTATTTTTAGGAAATTGAATTTCGCAGAACTTTTTATCAAGCTTAAATACGTGTAGGGATGAAGGTTATAAGAAATGTCTTTAATTATTAAAAGTATAATTCATTCTTTTTCATTCAAACACACCTTGTCTTTGCTGCAACTGTATGAGAAATGTTACAGTCTTGCAGCATACTCAGGAGAGATGGGGACATTTAGCCTAAATCCAAAATAAAATCTTTTATTTCATGGAGGCATTAAACTCTGCTGTATAGCTGAATGTTACAGAGCTCCTTTTTTTCTTAGCTCTTGGCAGTGAAACAGAAGATCTTTAGAAGGGTTGAAATTGTCACTACGGACCTAAGAGATGTCTTTTTTATTTAAACCTGAGGGTCAGCTTTAATCATCTTGGGAGAATTTAAAGACTTTTTTCCTCTTTACAGAATTGACCATCAAGAGTGGGATGAGGCAAGGAATTTTGACTACGAGAACTAAATCCATGTAATGTGATTAGAACTGTTTAAATATAAAGGTCAATAGGCCAAATTCCAGTCACTTCAGTAAAAAGTAACTGTACTAAAATACAGCATAGTCTAGTTTTCCTCTTACTTTATCAACTAGAAATTCCTATGAATGGGTTCTTCCACACAAATCATTGAAAACTGCTATTCTCACTAGGAATCCTGAGGCTCTGAAACATCTTGAAAGCTTTTCCAAATTATCAAAAATGGAATGGTTTTAGTATCATTTGAATATTAAACATATTTCTTTCTTTTTTTTTTTTTGAGACAGAGCCTCAAGCTGTCACCCTTGATAGAGTGCCGTGGCATCACATCTCACAGCAACCTCCAATTCCTGGGCTCAAGCGAGTCTCCTGCCTCCGCCTCCCAAGTAGCTGGGCCTACAGGCGCCCGCCACAACGCCCAGCCATTTTTTGGTTGCAGCCGTCATTGTTGTTTGGCGGGCCGGGCTGGATTCGAACCCGCCAGCTCAGGTGTACGTGGCTGGCGCCTTAGCCTGTTGAGCCACAGGCACTGAGCCGAATATTAAACATAGTTCATAGTGGCTAAACACTTTGAAAATTGAGGATCTGGGTGTAGTAAAAAAAAAATAGTACCTCTAATCTAACAGATTACTTGACTAATGAAAACATAATTTTTAAGTCATATGCAGATTTGATGTAGAAGCTCCTCTTAGCGTTTAACATAGATTTGCTCAGTATTTGCCAAGAAAGTGTGCAGGATTATCGAAAGGCCACAAAAAAGAACAGGACGAGAACTTTCAGGCTTTTTACGATCTAGTTGGACAGAAGGACGTGTCCATAGGTAATTGCAATACAAGATATTTATAGATGAATGTCTGAAGACGTTTATAAACCAATTCTGCAGCATATCAGAATGAATTATCAATAACATTTGAAAATATCACTGGCGAGTATACACAATGGTGGTGAGATTGCAATACTTCAGATGAAGAACGCTGTCTCATCCACTCCAGTGCTTCAATTTTGCCCTGATGTGTAGGCTAACCAAATCCTTAGGTTGATAATTTGACATCTTCGTAGTTGATAATTGTGAGACAAATGTTTTAACAAGTGCGTATCTATGCATGTTAACATCCAATTTATTAACAGGGTTGATTGCCTCGTTAGTTGTCTATATTGGTATTCTCTTTCTCTGTGAACCGCTGAACTCTCCCAAAGCTGTAAATTGTACACAGGCCAAAAGGACCATCTTTCATTCACTGACACGGTACTTGTGTCCCGCTTCTAGAATGTCACTTAGGAGCACTCTAGAAGCATCTCTCATTATAGTTTACTTTATATATTAACACCTAGCACGTAACTTAGCACATATTTAGTTGTGTTTCTTATAAGTTCTTAATTTTGCTATAGCGACATGAATAACTGGAAATTTGTATAAGGTTTGAGTAGGGATGGACAATTTTAACACCTGAGCTATATTGATTTGCTAATTTCAGCCTTTAAATGTCTTCACTTTGTCGGCTTGGCACCTGTGGCTTAACAGGCTAAGGCGCCAGCCACGTACACCTGAGCTGGCGGGTTTGAATCCAGCCCAGGCCGCCAAACAACGATGGCTGCAACCAAAAAATGGCCGGGCGTTGTGGCGGGCGCCTGTAGTCCCAGCTACTTGGGAGGCGGAGGCAGGAGACTCGTTTGAGCCCGGGAATTGGAGGTTGCTGTGAGCTGTGATGCCACCCGGGAATTGGAGGTTGCTGTGAGCTGTGATGCCACAGCACTCTATCCAGGGTGACAGCTTGAGGCTCTGTCTCAAAAGAAAAAAAAAAAAAAAGAGTCTTCACTTTGTCAGCTGTTAACATTTCTTATTCATCAAAAATTCTTATTGGCTGTCAGGAATTTCCTGCTACTCTGGTTCGTGGAAAGAAGATTCCTATTTTATTGCCAGTAATGGATGTGTTACATGGTCTACTGGCATCTTTTGATCTCTGTTGACAAAGGGGATGGGTATTTTTGCCTAAGACATCTTGGCTATGACAGCTGCCATCTGAGGCTAGTTATTCTCTGTCGTCTCTCGGGTCCACTGTCTGCCTTTCTCTGTTCTATTCTGTGTCTCCGGGATTATGACCACTGTGGATGAATCTCCTGGGCTCCCTTACTGGATGGCTTTAGGGTGCGTTTGGCGGCATCATTAGCAGGAAATCAGAGGTGAGGAGAAGAAAGAGAAAGGTTTGGGTATTTCTTCCCTGCTTCATCCCGGCTTTGGGCTATAGCTCTGGCCGTAGCTGTGTCCCTCCACTCCTGTTGGCAGTGTCTTTTCCATGATTCCAATTCTCGCTGAGCTGTTTCTTCTTGCCCCTTCAGCTCTAACGATGATAATGGCTTTCCACTGTTGCTACTCTCTGGGTATCTCATCATTCCTAATTTCCTTCCATAGCCCTGTATTAAAATGTCTTAATTAGGCATAAAACATCTCTTAAAAGTCTTTTGGAAGAATCTTGTTTTCTACAAAGCAAATCAAAACTTTCAACATGATTGTTTAGTGTTGAAATGTAAGCTACCGTGATAAGTAAGATTAATCGTGAACTTCCTGGAGCCCGTGGGAGTCAGAAACGGGCATACTTGCTCTCTTGGAGTTTTGTTATAGACTTCATTCTAGTTTGGCTACATCCAGTTTTACCTGAACCTTTAAATTGAGATTGATGCTGGATGGATGTAAATTAGAGATGAAGTTAATCAGGTTGCTCCCCTGCTCAAAACTTTCAGGGGCTGTCCATTATTCTCAGTACTCGACGGCTCTTTAGGACTTGCCTGATGCCTACATGTCCAGCGTTCTCTCCAGACACTTTGTTTGTCACACTCAGTGGAACTACTTGGAGTTTTCTAAGCATTTGATATTTTTCTGGGTGTATACCTCGAATGCTCACCTTATTTGTTTGGCTGCCTAACTCTTTGAGATGGGTGCACTGACTCCTGTAGACAGACTAAAGGGCTCCTTTTCCTATGCTTCCATAGTTCTTTACAGAGTCTTCCAATACAGTGTTTATTTTAGGTTGTTGAAATTATTCATTCATTCAGCTCTCTGTCCACAAAACTGTAAGGTCCTTGAGGGAACGCTACATTTTTTTGTCACTGCATTTCCATGTCAGAAAGTGACGGTTACATCATGGAAGTCTGATTAATCAGTGGTTTTAACTCTGGGCTTCACATTAGAATCAGCTAGAGAGGACCTTTACAAAGTCTTGATGTCTAGGCCTTACCCCAGGTGACTGGATCAGAACCCCTGAGATTAGGACTCAGTTGTCAGTAGTTTTAAATTTCCCCAGGGGGCTCAGCGGCTGTGGCTCAACAGGCTAAGGCGCCAGCCACGTACACTTGAGCTGGCGGGTTCGAATCCAGCCCAGCTCGCCAAACAACAATGACGGCTGCAACCAAAAAATGCTGGGCGTTGTGGCGGGCGCCTGTAGTCCCAGCTACTTGGGAGGCGGGGGCGGAGACTCGCTTGAGCCCAGGAATTGGAGGTTGCTGTGAGCTGTGATGCCACAGCACTTTATCCAGGGTGACAGCTTGAGGCTCTGTCTCAAAAAATAAATAAATAAATAAAAAGAAAAAAAATTAATTTCCCCAGGGGATTCTAATGTGTAGCTTATGTTGAGGCCTGTGATAAAAGTCACTGAAGTGTTAACTGAATGAATCAAAAACTGCTAAAGGAAATTTAGAACAAAGAAAGGAATACACTAGAATGTTCTAGTGGCTTATTTTTGCTTAATGGAATAATAAGATAGCTTTGCATTCTTTACATTTTATGTATTTCCCAGGTTTTCCACAATAAATTTGTGTCATTTTACTATTAGAAAAAATTGACATTATTGTTCAGTGGCTTTTATCTACTAGTACTGTGAAAACTGAATGTTTCATAGATCATGGTATTTGGGGGTTAATCCAAAGATTTTACTTATAAATCCTAGGCATATCACCTGATATCTGTGTGTCTGTCTGTCCAAGTGGTTAAAAAAGGACATATCCCTGCAATCGATGAGCTGGTATCACCCCGTTCACTAAATTTATAGTTCAGCTTCCATCGATCCTTTACAAAAGAAACTTATTCCAGAGAAGAGGAGACAATTATTGAATAATAGACACTACCTTGTTGATTATATTTTATTTTATTCATAGGAGACAGTAAACATGTAAAACTATTCAATGTCCTTCACTGGGCAGGACTCTGGGATTTAGGCAAAAGAATTCCCAGGCTAAAACAAGAGAGAAAAATATTGTAGCAAGAATGTTAAAATTTCATCAGTGCTTGCACCACAAACAGTGGCAAGTATCAATTTTTTTTTTCTAGTTTGAAGGAAGAGAGGAGACTTTGTAAGAGGAGCTGAGGGCCGAAGTTTGTTGTGCCTTTGTGAGGTGGGCATGGTTGGTCTTTGGTGGGGAATATGTAAAAGCGCTTCTCAAAGTTTTTAAGTTCTAGAGCCTAGGAACAGTCACTGACCAACTTTTGGAGAAGGGTCATGGTGCAGTCCAGAGTCCATTCCTTGGATACAGGATTCAGTGACGGAATGCATGGCCACCTTTTGCTTTCTTAAATCTGCATGCATTAATACGTCTGTAGTGTGATAAACCTTTTTTTGATTGGGATCAGCCCAGAGGTTACGGTGATAGTGGCAATGATTTATTCAGTAAAACAACTCTACTGAGTTCATGAATTGTTTAACTCGAAGAGAAGCCCAGCCCAATCATTTTGTTTTGGGAGCCAACATCCCGAGGTTACCTGTAACTTAGTGGAAGTACTCTGCATGCTGAAGTGCTGGCCCAGGCTGTCCTGACGACACCAACATTCCTCCCAGACAGGACACATGCCACTGGAGGTCACATGTCCCTGCAGAAGCATGTAGGCATATAAATTGTGTGTGAGTATACCCTCTGTCACTCCCTGGACTGTGTGAGGAAGGAAGACATCCACTGAGGCCTCACCTGTCTCTTCCCTGGCTTACATGCCAGTAACTCCTTCCCAGTTTTTAGTTTTACAGTCTTTGAGTGTATTACCTTCTATAGGGCACCATCTCTGAGCTAGAGTGAAGGGAAAAGTTGAGGCCTAAAGCCGCTGGTGTGAGCACATGGGAAGCTTTCTTTCCCTTTTATCCTTGTGGAAGATATGTGCTGTGGTCCATCTTTGGAGAAGCAAACAAGATGAATTACAGACTTTAGTGCTTCTTTTCTCTCAAATGCTTAAGGATTCTCACAACTTGAGTCAGATAACCTATTTCAGAAGGAATGTTCGCATACCTATTTGAAAGAAATAATTTTTTATAGCACCAAGTTACAAGTAGAAAACGCCTAATACTGTATGTAGCACAGAGTTGACAAGTATTTTAACTATGGTAGCTACTCCTAATATTTTACAATTAATCAACTGTCTTTTGACTAGTGGCCACAGTGGAAGGAAACTGGTTTCTCTTATAAACTACATACAGGGTGTCCCACAAGTTGCTCCCAAAGTCACCATACACAGGGAAAGTGGGAAAGTCTAGCTAAATGTAACTTCATTTACAAAGTATTCATTACAAAAGTTTACAAAATATTTAGAAAAATTTATCTATATGTTGGCCACTCTTTGTAAAATTTTGTGATGAGTATTTTGTAAATTTGTATTTTGTACAAATTTTGTATTTTGTGTACAATTTCCCATTTTTTTCTCTGCATGGTGACTTTGGGGGCAACTTTTGGGATACCCTGTATTGTAACATTATTAAAATGATGACTTTTAGGCATTTCCAGTAAAATCCAGAAAATGTAAGGAGAAGTTTCAGAGATGGACTTCAATAGAGGACTGTTGTGGTAACAGATTTTGCAAGAGTCTAGATACAAAATACTCAAATCAGCTTACAGGCTTCAAGATAAAGGGTCAGTCAACTAGACTCCTTCAGGGATCATAAATTCAAGGTTGGATCAGGGTTGAAGGTTAAGACCAATAATTTTTTTGGAGCTCTGAGTTGAGCAAGTTGTTTGAACAGATTTATGTTTTCCCCCAGGACCTTAACTAATCATAGTTGTTTTTTTAGTGTAATCTTTATAATTGATCATGACTAGACAAATAAACATCTTTTCTCCCTGTCTCATTTTCTTTCTTTATAGCTTACAATGCTTTATGGGCAAACATATATGTCATCCTGACTAAAAGTGTTTAGCAGTTAAAAGCAGAAATAATCAACTGTATTGTGAAACTGGCCAACTAAAAAGACTGTAATTTTTTTCATAATTTGAATCAAAAATCCTGATAACTATAACTGATATTAAAATTAGCTAGACTCCCAGGGTGGAAACTAACTAGAAAGTGCTTTATTTTTTAATTTTTCATATTGACACGTAAAATTGTGTATTTTTATTGTGTACAATGTGATGTTTTGAAATATATATAGATACTACAGGATGATTAAATTGAGCTGATGAACATACATGTTACTTGACATAGTTATCATTTCTGTGATGAGAACCTTTAAAATCTGCTCTCAGCATTTTTTAAGAATACAGTATATTGTTGTTAGCTATAGTCATCACACTGCACAAAAGATCTTTTGAACTTGTTTCTCCTAAATGAAATTTTGTATTTCTTGATTAACATGTCCAAACCACCCTCCTACCCACGTCCAGCACACTAACTCAGCCCAACTCTCTATTTCTATGAGTTTAACTTTATTTGATTCAGCATACAAGTGAGATTATATGGCATTTGTCTTTCTGTGACTGGCTTATGTCACTTATCATAATGTCCTGTGTTCATCCATGTTGTCACAAATGGCAGGATTTCCTTCTTTTTATAGGCTGAATACTAAACCACATTTTCTTTACTTACTCACCTGTTGACGAACACTTGAGTTAGTTCTCTATCTTGGCTATCATGAACAGTGCTGCAGTCAACATGGGAGTGAAGATATCTCCTTGACATACTGATTTCATTTCCTTTGTACATATACCCAGAACTGGGATTGCTGGGTCATATGGTTGTTCTATTTTCAATTGTTTTGAGGAACTTCCATACAGTTTTCCATAATGGCTGCCCTAATTGACATTCCCACCAACAGAGTTCAAGGATCAAGGATCAAGAATATATTACCTGTTCAACAAAACCCAACAAGAAAAAAGCAATCTTTTTTTAACGTCTGAAAACTTATCTTCAATTTTCTTTTAAGGCTCCATCTTTTCCCGTTAAGTTTTAGAATTCTTCCAACCAACTTCTTCCTGAAGGTTTTTACATTTCCCTGTGTGATGGTCAATGTTTTATTCTATTTAAAGCAACTTATTTGTGAGCAGTCTGAGTGATCATAATTGAATTTTGAACCTAGTTTTAAAAAACAAAGGGTTAGTTGCTGAAATACAGTTCCTTGTCACACTTGATTGAGCCCTTTCAGAATTTAATTAACACAGTAACACAAAATAAACTATACATAAGTAGAGAAAACAATCAAAACGGGGAAAAGAGCAATGAAGTTATTTTTAGCTAGATAAATCTGAACACGCAACTCTGCAAAATGCACCCAATTCTTTATCTCAAAGCTTTTTTTTCAATTTTCCAACTGTATCTTCCTCACAACGAATTTCAATACACAAAATCTTCCTTGAGAAGTGTTATGACATATAATAATTCTCCCCCAGTTTCTAATCTCACGGTGTTCATCAACTTTCACAAAATGCCAGGCAAATGGGTAGTTTTACAATCATTAATAGAGATAGCGGGTATTTGATCATTTTCAATTTTCAATGATAAAAGTGTGTTTGCAGTAAGCAAAACATGTCATTTGTTTTCGAACACTTTCAAATTAACTAGAACATAATAGGATGTTAGTAATCGAGTACAAAATATATACATGTCTTCAGACAAAGGTTAGGTTGCCACAGGGAAGTAATGAAAATTATTCTTATTAAAGCAAACTTTAAATGGGAATCTACACAAGTAAATAAAATAAACCACTGAATTCAATGCAGTGCTTAGTTTTGTGTCTTAACTATTACAAGGATGTAGTCAATATTTGCTAAATTGAATAGAGTGCTCTCACTTTAGAGAAAATATTTTATTCTGAGCAATTTTATTAACTTCTTTGATCAATACAATATTACTCTGACATAATTTTTTTTTTTTTTTGAGACAGAGCCTCAAGCTGTCACCCTGGATAGAGTGCTGTGGCATCACAGCTCACAGCAACCTCTAATTCCTGGGCTCAAGCGAGTCTCCTGCCTCCGCCTCCCAAGTAGCTGGGACTACAGGCGCC
>CAUYRH010171796.1:0-31893 GCA_963574655.1 Perodicticus potto | reverse complement strand
CAGTAGCGTGCTGGGGCATCACAGCTCACAACATCTTAAAATTCTTGGGCTTAAGTGATTCTCTTGCCTCAACCTCCCATGTTAACTGGGACTATAGGTGCCCACCACAACGCCCAGCTATTTTCTTGTTGCAGTTGTCATTGTTGTTTAGAAGGCCTAGGCCCAGCTCAAACACTGCAGCCTCGGTGTATGTGGCCAGCGCCCTACCCACTGAGCTACGGGTGCTGCCAAAACTAGCCTCCTTTTAAATGTAGTTTATAATGAGCACAAAAACTGACATATTTTATTGGTCATTTTGTTTCTTTGTGGATTTTAGAGTAGCAGCATCTGTAAATCCTGTGCAGATTTAACAACCTTTTTTTTTTTTTTTTGGTACAGCTAACTCTAGAGAAAGAAAAGGTAGAAATCTTTAGAGACAAAAGAGAAACCTCTTTTGCGGTAGGATGTTACTGATTCAAGTTCTCTAGGGTATGTTATCATGGGACCAGCAGAGAAGTACACTGACCAACATCTGAAGTTAATTGTTGGATACCGTAGGAGAGCCATCCATTTTCTTGTGAAGTACTGTTTTTTTAAAGTACAGGGTTAGGATCAGTACTGCTCATGAACTGAGACTAGAGCATTAAAGATATTCTGATTTTGGTACTTTCATGTTAGTGTTTTATTAATATCAAATAATAATGAAAAATTTAGTACTTGCTGTGTTGGGTATATTGCTAAGCACTACACACATAGTTCATATCTTTACAACAACTCCTACGCTGTGAAGTATTCCCTGAATTATTATTTGGGTTCTTCATGAGCAATATTAATCTAAACTTAAATTTATCAATTTAAGTTTAGAAAGTTTAGGTAACTAGTCCAAAATCACCAGATTAGTTAGGAAGTGGGATTTAAACTAAATTCTGTTTGACTACGGAGCACCTCTCCTAATTTCTTCCTGTATTGCCTTCCTATATTTTGTATTCATGATGGTTAAAAAGTGAAAGTTTCATTTTCTACTTTTCAGAGGTTATTGTCAGGCATGTTTTTAGTAGTACACCTCCTGTTTCTTAAGGGGAAAAGATTCAAACATGGATGCTTTTGCTTAGGATTGAATTTGGTATCAAAAGAAAGAGAATTTTCTTTTCTTTTTAAATGCCTGTTAACTACAAGGCATATCCTAAGTGAACAGCTTGGAATGCTGCTCAGTTTGGTCTACTGATTCGATGAGGCCAGTTACCACTCTTCCACTCGTGTTTTTCCTTTTCTGTTAAGTGGGTATAATCCATAACATCTTTAGCTCTAGTGGATCATGGAAAGGTCTGCCTCTGTGTGAATTTTTATGCTGCTTTTTAAATTATTTAGGTGGTGGGTAATATGATACCGTTTTAGAAATGGTATTATTATTCTATTTGGGAAGCAAACTTCAACTCAAATCTTACTATTTTTATTTACTCATACTTCTGCAAACCAGAGGAATTGTTGTCTGTTGTAAGCCTCATATGACCAACCCCACATGATCCATTTAAAATGGCTGCTTATCCTTACAGCAGTGAGCAGCTCTTACTCTGCCTTCCCTGCTGCAGGTTCTGACCTGGCACACCTGATCTCTATTCATCCTAATGTAATTGTCTACTGGACAGAGTTTTGAGTAGCTATGTCAAGCCAGAAAGGGCGATCACAAATGAGGAAACTTCAAGGTCTTCTGTAATCTCATCATTTTACAGATTAGTAAATTGAAGTCATTGGGATTATCTGAGCTGATAAAGGCTACACAACTTCAGTTTAAGTATTAATTATCAGAAGTAGAAGCCAAGTCTTCTGACTTGAATCTTGTATTCTTTTCTAGTCTGAGATACTTCCACTTAGAAATAGATATGTTTTTTAAAGTAAATATTTTGTAATAAGCCACTAGTGATTTTATCTTGCCAGGTATCTCTTTTTAGAATAATAGTAATATCCTCCTTTGATTAATTGCTAGATTGCTTTCCCAAAGGGAATCTCTTACAGTAGGTATGTTTTCATCGATTGTATACATTTTTTACTTTAGACCATAGAATATATCATCACCGTTAGCTTCATATGTGTAAATTATGTTATTCATGTCTATGAGTAAACCCAGATACATAACATAAAAACTTAGATTCTCCTTCTGTTTGTCTTTATGGCATCGAAAATTCCTTACACAGGTCAACTTTTACAGTCTCAGAGGGTCAGTTTAGACTGTGCAGCATGTCTTCCACTGGTTCCCACATGAGCTCTAGCTGTGGGGATTCATGTTCCTAATGGAATCTGAGAACCAATAAGTTCCCAAATTACCCTCTGAATTATCAAAGAAACCTTGCTTTTAAAAACAGTTGTACATCTGGCCTTGTTTCATCAGGATTTGAATTGATTCATTTGCATTTTTTAAGAAGAAGCATATTTTACCTGTTTTTTCTTTCTTAATTGAATCACCTGTATATGAAATACAGTGAATCATTCATTCAAAATACTAAGATATCCAGGATATCCCTGCCTACAATCCACTAAGTAAAAGGAGTCAACAGGCTCTCTGGATGCTACCTAGCAGAGCATGCATGAAATCGTGCCTTTGTGGAATTATAGCAAGGTTTGCTACTATAAATTGTTTTATTTATCTTCTTCTATAATTATGCACTGTACAGAGTCACCCTTCTCACACTGAAAAATTCTGAGGGAAACAAAACCAGTGTATCATGTTTTATTCATGGCCACCCAATTTTTACGTGCAGTTCAATTTTTGGTTAGGTTATTTTAGAAGAATGCATAGCCTTTTTATCCTTCATACAAGATGATCAACTACCATTTTTATTTTCATTCTCCTTTGTCCTTTATCTCTTTAAGCATTCTATTGTTTAACAGTTGCTTTGTGTAAGATATAAGCCTTACAATGCCAACTTTGATGTGGCAGAATGAATCATGTTACTGTTGATCTCAGCCTGAACAGAGTAACCATCTTCAAATAGCAAGAAGGTTGTAGCTTCAGGTTGTTTCAGCCCCGCATGCCTTGCCTAGCCTGCCGTGTAAAGTCAGTTGCTTCACTCCAAACAGCACTGTATTAATATGCACAACATGACCATTTGCAGTAGAAGGTTATTAGAATGCTAGTTTGTATCCTCTAGTGAATGAAATGATGTGTGATTATGAAGTCATCAGGCATGGACCAGTAAGACTCCAGAGAGCCTACCCCCTCCGAGGTCCTCAGGGTGCCATTGATTGGTGGCCATGTGTTTGTGCCCGATAGACTGTGAAATGGTGTGTTGCTACACGGCTGTGCTGCACCTGCGCCCCACCGAGGTGATTGATTGGTTTGGTCATGTGGAATGTTCCCATCTGGTCTGCAGTAATGTAGTTTTTTTTTTTTTTTTCATCTGTGAATAGCAAGTGCTGGCTGGATAGTTACAGCAAACACTTTCAAAGGCTAAATAATCCTTTTCCTCTAAGAACAAATTGGGATTTGAAGGAGTTTGTGTTTGGCTCACCTTGTTTTTGAAAAGGTAGTCATTCTCCGTCAGTTTACACTCTAGGATGTTATATGCCTTCCTCTTTTTACCTATTTCCACTCTTCATACTAGATTAAAACATACTTTCTATATTTCTGATTTGGGCAAGTTTAAAGCAAAATATATTCATTTTTGCTATCTGCTGTTCTAACATGCCGTTTGAGGTAGTTCGCAGTTTTTTAAAAGATGGTTTCTATGATCATAATTAGATTATCAAAGTACTGATGTATTTTCAGCCTTTATTTAACCTCACAAAAGTAGTGGTTTATTTATTGAAAACTACTGATGTTGCAGTTTAAATGTCATGAAATTATTTATTAGGTTCTTTTTAAAAAAGATTCTATAGTTATATTGGGAGGTCTTGTTTGATATTTCTTAATCTTAGTCCTTTTTCATAATTGATCTATTCATTCCACCTAATGACTAATTACATATCAGAGCACATCATCAGCCACATTCATCATAGTAGAATGTAATAATCAATGACATTTCAACAAAGGAAAAAATAAATATGCAAATAAGGCCTCATTAACATTTGCATGAGTTGTTTGAATAATCACGTTGCTGACAAGGCTGTAATTAACAGAAATTGATGCTGAGTTCAGTATTTGATAGTGTGTTTTCTCAGCGTTTTATTGTTGTCACTGCGGGGGCTGAAATGAAGTTCTGCTCTACTTGTACCTTGACTGGAGTTTGATGTGCTGGGCTGTGCCAGGTACCAAAGGCTTCTGGGAGCCCTGATTCATCTGTGACCTACACTTAATGCATATAAAAATACTTTATTTAAATTGCCTTATTTTTATATGAAGCACCATTAGGTTTTAGCGATTATGAGACAACTGTAGAAAGAAAACAAACATGAAAATTCAAATCATTCATTATGTTGCCAGAACTTCTTTATATGAATCAGATACTATTAAGACTTGAAGGTTTAGGTTTGCTCATACCATGGAAAATTGATGTCATTAAATTTTTTTTTCCTCTTAAACCTAGCCCAGTGGATCACTGTCAAGAGGCTGAGAGCTTACTGTAATTGAAAATCACTTGCTTAGGGAAAACACACACACACACACACACCCTTAATTATAAAATGTCCAGTTTGAGTGCTTTTTTTCTTCAATAACTCTGTACCCCCACATTCCTCCTCCTTTTCCTGTACTGTTTCCTGTTTTTGTCATGGATATTAACTGAAATGCGCTAAACACAATAAAGCTGTTTATGTCAGTTTTTTGGATGACTGCAAGTGCTGATTATAACAAGTTTAAGGAATTTCCTTTGTTGAATGTGTACCCGTGCCATATGGCTCAACATGGAACATTAACTTGACAGGGATAATGGATTGTGGTATATGGAGACAATTTTGCCTGCAGCTTTACTATAACTCATTCTGGTTGGGGATCACAGGTTTATAGTATGGGATGCAGCAAACATCCAGATGGATTTACTTTACATAAAAGAGTTACATTTCTTTTTATTTCCTTCCTGTAATTGGAAAAAGAACATTTTTTTAAAGAAGCAAAATATAAAAAAGTAAACAAAGAAGGGAAGATTGTTCAAAAGAAGAAAAATATGATTCTGTGAAAATTTTCTTTTTGGTAAAATACTATAAGAGAGACTTTAATACATTACTTTAAAGTCTTGGTTTATATTGCTTATATTATTTATTATTTTCAGAATAGTGTCTAAAATGAATTTTCCTCTCTTAGGATTAGGAAATTGTTTGTTTCAACCTTCCTATATCCAAGTGTTTCAGGTTTGTACACATGAAGGATCAAGCAGTGCCATTTTTGGAATTATTTTGGTAATGCTTCTTAAATAGTATTCTTTTCTGAAAGGAATTAGATTTGTGAGATATAAGGTAGAAACTTTTTAGAATTGTATCCAGTTTTTAAGCTGCAATATGTTACATGTGGTAGATGATACAGTTTGTTCTTTTATGAAACAATAAAATTGCTAACTGCTGGCCTTTGGGTTTTAAATGTATCCCTATGAGAGTTACTTTTAATTTATCTGGTGAGAATAGGAAAACGAAAAGCCACTTTGGCAAAATGATCAGTGTTAAAAAAGACCAGTTACCTATAAAATCCCTAAATACATTGTTATTGTTAAGAACTAATGTCTATTTTAGCTGAGTTAGAGGGAGAAAATCTCTGACATTTTCTTCATGAAACAGCTTGCTTGGTTTTCATTTTCTTTTGAAATAATTTAGATCTGTATTTATTTTCTACTCTGTTTAGGTGAAATGTATAAGTGAAGTGATCAAATTATTTAGAGTTCTATGGTTTCTACTTAAATAAAATCATTGATCTATAATATTAACCTAGAATCTCCTCACTGATACATTTTAGGCAATGTGCTTTCCCTGAGTATGGTAGATAAAAATATCTGGGTTTTGCACCTTTTAAACTCTAGCTTTAATTGCTGCCATCTTTGAAAGTTTATTTTGAGTACCTGGGACATACACAGAAGTCAGAGGTCAAGCTTTTTGACCATCTTTGTTGTGTCAAAAAACACTAGAAGTGGGAAGAAAACTAGGCTAGGAGGTCATGTGGAATGTCATGCTTTTTTTTTCTTCGGAGTCATTTTCTCTTTTTGGCTCTTATGAAGTCACAGCAGTCTATCAGAACCATGGATTGAGAATTTGACCATAAAAAGAATGTCTACTTGGGCGGCGCCTGTGGCTTATCAAGTAGGGCACCAGCCCCATATACCAAAGTTGGAGGGTTCAAACCCGGCCTCGGCTGAACTGCAAAACAGAAAAATAGCCAAGCATTGTGGCGGGCGTCTGTAATCCCAGCTACTCGGGAGGCCAAAGCAAGAGAATCGCCTAAGAGCAGAAGTTGGAGGTTGCTGTAAGCTGTGTGATACCACAGCACTCTACTGAGGGCGATAAAGTAAGACTCTGTCTTTACAAAAAAAAGAATGTCTACTCACGGCTTTATTGAGTCATAACTTTTAACAGATGAATAGATATTTTTATGTCCTCTGAAGTATAAAAAATAGGTACCAGTTTCTAGTGTATTATCTCAGACTAACATGTAGAGAAAAATATGTGATCTTGCCCTCAAAGAAACAATAAAATTTTTAGCGACATCAAATAATTATTTTAAGAATAAAGGTCCCCCTTCCTCCATTTTATAGTAGGTGTTTTCTGAAATATTGTGAAACTTAGCATCAATAAAGCTCATTTTCACAATACTTTAATAATATAAAATTTATATGGGATACACTAATGAATAATAAAATAATGTTCTTTGCCTCTTCGGTGAAAGTTTGGCATTTAGGTATAGAGAGCTTATATTGTTTTGAAAAATAATCTATAATACTAATACAAAAAAATTTTAAGTTGCTAATCTAAATTGCATGCCTGAAAGTATTTCTAAAAATATTTCTGAACTGAGAACATGGGAACAGTTACAGAATTTATGCATTTTAACCATTGATATTCAGTGATGATAGCATTGCTTCTGTGCAGCTACTGTCTAGATTTGTTTAAATTATAGAGTGTAATAATTTGCAGAAATTTACTGGCAGAGGTTATCATTCTGATGATGCTTTCCATCAAAAAGAAGACTTGATTTAAAGACTACCAGCTGGGCACAGTGGCCTAGGCCTATAATCTTAGCATCTTTGGGAGGCTGTGGGGGGAGGATCACTTGAGTCCAAGACTCAAAGAGCTGCCTGGGCCACATAGGCCCCTTCTCTGCAAAAAATTTAAAAATTAGTCAGGCATGGTGGCATATACCTATTGTCCTAGTTATTCAGGAGGCTAGAGCACATGGATCACTTGAGCCCAGGAGTTTGGGGCTGTAGTGAGCTATGATCACACCATTTGCACTCTAGTCCTGGTGACAGAATGAGACCTCATTTCTAAAAACTAAAAAAATCATCGCAGTTCTGGGCAGCGCCTATGGCTCAAGGAGTAGGGCACTGGCCCCCATATACCAGAGGTGGCAGGTTCAGACCAGCCCTGGCCAGAAACTGCAAAGAAAAACACCACAGTTCTACTTTTTCTTTTTTTAGCAGCCTGTGCTTTAGCAGATTCTCCCCTTTGTAGCATGCCATCAAAGAGAACAAAGATAGGGGAAAGATACAACTATCCAGTTGTTTTCATTTTTCTTTTACTTGTTAATATCACTAGATGGCTAAGTATCTCATGAGCTGGAACTTTGTTCATGTGTAAAATGGCAGACATTATTGAGGACTTCTGTTTTTTGTGGGTTTTTTTCTTTAATACTTTCTCTACAGCTATACCTGACTTTTTCGGTGTTTAAATCAGATGTTAGAAGAGTCTGTTCTTAAGCTTGGATTAAGCCTTATCTTAAAAGCTTCTCTTGCACTTTGTTAACCGTTCCTGGCTTACAAAACCCTCTGGACGTCAGTGCAAGAGGGATTGCTTGGGGAGTCTGCTGCCTCCTGTGGAAATTCAGGCAACTGCTTGTTGCTACTTCAGACAAGTACCACATAAATAATTAGTTCTATTTTATAATCATATGAAAATTGTAAAGCTTTGTGAAGTTATTCATATATATTACTTTTTAAGCCATATTAAAAGCCAGTTCTAGGAAAAGGGTAGCTATTTATTTTGGAAAGAACTTATTCTTAGAAGAGTTAAGTGGGAAATGATTGAGATAAGAGAACAGGCAGTAAGAAATTAGATGAGAAGAAGCATAACTGTATTTATAGAGTTAATAGATAAAAGCAAGTGGCTAAGCATAGTGGTTAGCGATAAACAAATTATAGGACATTAAATAGCCTCTTTTCCAGGCATAAGCTACAGGCTGATGCATTAGATTACTAAGAGTTCTGCTGTTACTAAATGATCAAAATTTTAGGTTTAGAATATTATAACTAATATTTCTAAAATTAAGCAAGTTTTAAGTTAGTGAATTTATGATTACATTAACCAATAGCTGAGATTATTTACCTCATTTCAATTTGAGAACTTGAGCGCACAGTAAACTTTATATACATATCAGTTCAGAAAGGACCGTGAGCTCAAGGTCTTCTAGCTAAGATCATGTTTATACTGTTGCAGACACCTAAAAATTAGTCTCTCTCAATCTTCATCTATCTTCCCCTCTCTCTTTCTCCCCTTTCCTCCACTTCTGTCTTTGTAGCTAATCCTCTTCAAATATCCTTTCCTCTTGATCTAAATCACCAGGGAAATATTCCATGTGCCCAGCCATCATCTTTATTTGCAAATAACTAAAATAATCTGTAATGTTTGCTTCTTAAAACACAAAACTAGTTAGTGTATTACAGATTTGGCCTATGTCATGGAGAAACTATATTTGACCTAATGTTGAGGGGCTGGGAATAGTCAAGTATTTGCTGTGATACACAAGAAAAAAAGTAATACCAGCAAAAGAGCTTATATATGATTTCATTATTTAAGTGTCAGAATCTCACTATAGCAAATCTGGAAATTATAGCAAGCCAAAAGGGAGTGGGTAAGCAACATTCATTAACAAATATCAGTCACAATCAGTGTTAAGATGTGGGTTAAAAAAGAAGCCTTCTTGTCCACAAGAATACAAGAAGTATTTTGTCATTTAATTTAAGAAGTTTAGTCCTCAAAGAATTAAACATAGAATTACCTTATGATCCAACAGTTTCACTTCTGGGCATTTACCCAAAAAAATCGAAAGTAGGATCTTGAAGAGACATTAGTACATCCACGTTTAATATCAACATTGTTCACAATTAGCCAAAACATGGAAGCAACCAAGTATCCATTGATGGATAGATGGATGGATAGATAGACAAAATCAGTTATTTTTAAGCCTTAAAAAGAAAGGAAATTCTAACACATGCTATAACATGGATGAATCTTGAATAATGTCCTAAGTGAATGAGTATTCTAGTTAAATAAACCAGTCATAGGGCAGTGCCTATGGCTCAAAGGAGTAGGGCGCTGGCCCCATATACCGGAGGTGGCGGGTTCAAACCCAGCCCTGGCCAAAAAAAAATTTTAAAAATAAGCCAGTCATAAAAAGATAAATACTGCATGATTCTACTTATACGAAGTACCTAGATAAGAGCCAGTCCTATATATTTATACAGACAGAAATTAGAATGGTAGTCACTAAGGCTTGAGGAGAGGGAGGATTAGAGAGCTATTTAATGGGTATAGTGTTTTTGATTTGCAAGATGAAAATAGTTATGGAGATCATTTGCACAACAGTGTTAATGTACTTAAGACTTAAAAATGCTTATGGTGATAAATATTATCTGTATGTTACCACAATTACATATACATAGTTTGTTAAGGGGGGGAAATATATAAATATGTGTTTAATCATTTAGTCTTTTGAAGTAGAACTAATATCCTGCCATTAGAAGATAGGACAAGTTGATTTGGTTCTGCATTACCTTTCTTGCTTAATTCATACCAGCTTGATTTTCAATTGTAAATTGCAAATGGATTACAATTGCAGCTTTTGGATTTTGGATTTTTTCTTTATCTTTGAGACAGTCTTCCTCTGTTACCTGGGTAGAGTACAGTGGCATCATCATCACAGCTCACTGCAACCTCAAACTCGTGGGCTCAAACGATCCTCCTGCCCTAGTTTCCCAAGCAGCTGGAACTATAGGTGTATGCCAGCTGATTTTTTCCTATATTTAGTGGAGATGGTCTCACTCTTTCTAGCCTGGATTCAAGTGATCTCCTGCTTGGCCTTCCAGGGTGCTAGAATTACAGGCATGAGCCACCACACCTGCCATAATTGTAGTTTAATCAAGAAATATAATGTAAAAAGATAAAGTAAAACCTAAATATTTTTAAAGGAATTATGTGCATTCCAACTGGTGGGAGTAGAGATGTGAGGGAACTAAGAGAGCAGTTTAGTAGCCATGAGCATTCAGTATGCTCTAGGGATCACTTACTATGTTTTCTAGAGGGAATGAATGGAAGGTTAGGGCACTGGTTAATCTGGAGGATTAGTTTATCTAGTACTGACAGTAACTTTCAACTTTAATGTTGCTTTATTGAAGTAAATGCACTTCAGCTTAAGATTTTTTTTGAGTTTTTAATGGGTCTGTCAGATATAGCAAATGCATTTTCAACTTATACTATTTTCAGTTTACAGTGAGTTGATCAAGACACAACCCCATTGTAAATTGAGGAGCAAATGAGAGCACATTTAATTTAGTCTTGAAATTCTGCTTTTAGGTTTTTTGTTTTTGTTTTTGTTTTTGTTTTTGAGACAGAGTCTCAAGCTGTCGCCCTGGGTAGAGTGCCATTGTGTCTCAAACTCTTGGGTTTCAGCGATTCTCTTGCCTCAGCCGCCCAAGTAGCTGGGACTATAGGTGCCCGCCACAACACCCAGCTATTTTTTGGTTGTAGTTGTCATTGTTGTTTAGCAGGCCCAGGCTGGGTTTGATCCTTTCGGCTCTGGTATATGTGGCTAGCACCCTAGCCACTGAGCTATAGGCGCCAAGCCAAAATTATGCTTTTTTTGACTTGGTATTATTGTTGTAGAATAAATATTTGTGTTTCTCCAGAATTCATATGTTGATGTCAAGTGTACTGGTATTTGGAAGTGAGTTGTTAGGAGGTGATTGGGTTATAGGGGCACAGCCTTCATGAATGGTATCACTATCCTTAAAAAAAGAGATGCTAAAGAGCTTTCTTGCCCCCTTTCACCATTTGAGGATGAAGTAGAAAGCCATGTGTGAACCAGGGACCAGGCCCTCACCATACATTGTGATCCTTCTTGTGTCTTAATCACAGACTTCCTAGCCTCCAGGTTCTTTGGGAAATATACTGCTTTAGATATGTTTGATACATACAACATTGTTCATTATCTTCTCCCCAATACCTGGGTTTGGGGAGAACCCAGTGCCTTATATATGCATTGGGTTCTAATGGATATATGTTGAACATACACAATGCAATTTTCTGCTAGATCCTAACTTATCATCTTTATTTTAGACAAGTCCATTGACACACCCTGTTCATTTCCTCTTTTTTAACTGCTTTTACTGGTGTCTTTTACTCTTGGAATAGTTGTTCCCTTCAGCGCCTCTTTTTTCCTACTCTTACCAAGTTTTTATCTGCCTCTTCTGTGAAGCAAAACACACAGTCTTTGCCTACAAGCTCTTTTTCAACTTTTAAAAAAAAAATTAAATCAATTAACAGTGATATGTACAGAGAAAATAGTACTGAGGAAAACATGCTGGTCCTGCCTTCATAGAGTTTATACTCTAATGTTATATAGACCATGCAATAAATTTATCTTGTTTCACCAACTAGGTGGTAGGTGTAAATGTGTTAGGTCCACAAAAGGTATTCACGATTGATCATTCTAAATGAACCAGAGAGAGGGTTGCCAGGAATTAAGGATATTAATTTAAGTGTATTCTTTTATACTTTAATCTAGGGCTGGGTCATAGATTATCAGAATTGGAAAGGACTTTAAAAGGTTTATAATCCAACAACCCTTTAGTATTTTAATCTTTTATTCAACAGATATTTATAGATCATATGCTAAATGCCAGACATTATGTTAAGGACTAGGGAAACAAAGGGAACAAGATTGATAAGGTTCCTGCATTCATGGAGCCAATGCCCAATAATAAAGCCTTTCATCACTTGGAGCCTGCTGATTACAAAGTGCTATAGATAGAATTTGTTAAGCATTTGTTTGATACAGATACCAGGCTAAATCTTTGTGTGTATTACTACATATAGTTCATACAGCAATTTACTATAAGACAGATGCTTGTTTTAATTCTGTATTTGAGAAAACTGACTTTGAGCTAACTAATTTGCACAGAATTGAACAATTTATATTGCAAACTGGGTCCATCTGATTCTATGGCCTACTGTTTTTAGCCACTATGTATGACTTCTGACTCCAAGTCCAGTATTCTCCTTTTGACTCTTTTGTTTTACATGTCTGTCAAGGTTTTGTCCAACCCGTCTTCGGACATCTGTAACAATATAGTGCTTAACTCTCTCTCAGGTACTTATTACTGTCTCCCTAGAATTTTTCCACTTTGGCCCTAGATGTGTTTGGGGGGGTGGGGGTCACACCAAACTATGGCAGCCTTTTGGGTATTTAAATCAAACTATCACCTTTTTTCTCCAAAAATATTTCTACTAGTAGTTAAATCCCATGATTTCAAATGTCTTTGATATCTTGGTCACTGTCAGCAAACAAGTTTTAGTTTGCTTATAGTTTTCTTAACTGTGACCCCAGAAATTGGTGCATTATCTCCACATGCAGTAAAAAGATATCAAATACTCTTAAACGAAAGTGGTAAAAAACTGGCATTAACTAACTATTTCCTACTCCCTTTTCTCCCTCTATTATTAAAAATTATTTCATTAGAAGGAGCAGAAAAATTTACACTGAGGAAAGAATCATTCTTCTCCCATTAAACTATATGAACCTTATATTTCTGCCCTCAAGTTTAAGGGATCAGTTAATCTAGGCATTCCTCCCTTAATTTGCAGGGTGTGCAGTAGGTAGGTTGAAAAAGGAAGATTGGATTGGTTCTGGGAAAAGCCAGGCAAATATTTAGGAATTCTTGGTTGAGGAACATATCAAGCTTGAATATCACGAAGGGAAAATGCACAAACCAGAGGCATAATTTGCATGATTAAATAGCTTGAAGGAGAAAGGGCATAGCCCCAGTCCTGCTTGATTTTGTGCAACATTCTCTTTGGAAGCCAGTATTCACAGGAAAAGCAAGGAGAGAGATAAGAGCTGCTGTGCAGGAACACATCAAGACAGAAGAGTGGAGGATGCAGCAGCAAATGGAAATTGATGGTACACAGGGGAATTGGTCAAATAAGTAAACATTACAGATAAAAGGTTCATTTCTCAACTTCTAGAGAAGAAATTACAAATATAGGAAGGTAGAAAACTAGAATGAATCTTGTTGTTTTGGAGATACCAGTATGAACTCATACTTTTCAATATATATAGTGAGAAAAACAAATACAGATATAAATGTGTATTGTGTGTGGCTATATACATGTATATGTATACATAAATTCTGTCAGCTTGATTCACTAAGAGAATGAATAGCAAAACCCCAGAACCAGTGTTTCTTCCCTTTATGATTTCTGATACATGAGTGCAGAATTATGAGCTCCATATAGTTTATTCATCCTCAGTGTCCAGATCTTGGTTTTAGCATACCATTCTCCACATGCTCCTTGGAGGAATGACTGATTCTAGGGAGAGTACAAGATGAGCCTGGAACGTCTTGTTATGCCTTAAAGTAAGGATGTGCTCAAATAATGATGATGACTTGTCAGAATGTCATAGAAACCAGCTTGAACAGACTCCCACTGGCCAAATCTTGTACATTTTGAATAATAAAATAGATAATGGTTATAATAGACTTGTAATCCTTTGAATAAAATGGGAAACTACAAGTCTATGCTAATATATAAATAAATTGAAAGTTTTGCAAGAAACAAGATTTTTACCCAGTCTCAAGCACCCTCCTACAAAATGCTTATCAATTACAATGGAAAAAAGGTAGCTTTTCACTTGAGGAGCCTTGGCAGACATACCTTAATGAAATGATCGATTAAATATTATTAATAATAGGATATTTAAAAATCATGTGCCACCTAACAGGGTACCTTGAAAACACAGTATCACTTTTGTGATATTCCTGCCATACCAGACGTTAGTCTAATCTTTAGTAAAGCAATACATAATTCTGAACTCAGCTCTATTGCTAAAGGACATTACTGAGACTTTTGCCAAAACTCAAATGGAATCTGAGGATAAATTAGAAGATAGTTATGTACAAATGTTGATTAGATGATTTGTTGTGGTTACTTGCACACTATACATCAGTACATACATGCTGCAATGTTTGTGCATAGTAGAGTGTTATGTCTGAAACTTACTTTCAAAAATAGTTAAGTGCCTCAGCGCCTGTAACTGAAGCGGCTAAGGTGGCAGCCACATACACTGGAACTGGTGGGTTTATTTCCAACCCGGGCCCGCCAAACAACAATGACAACTACAACCCAAAAATAGTGTTGTGGCAGGCGCCTGTAATCCCAGGTACTTGGGAGGCTGAGGCAAGAGAATTGCTTAAGCCCAAGAGTTGGAGGTTGCCATGAGCTGTGATGCAATGGCACTCTACCCTGGGCAACAGCTTGAGACTCTGTCTCAAAAGAAAAAAAAATAGTTAAGTGAGGGGAGGTTTCTTCTGTACTTAAAACTTTTTTGTAAGGTTAGGACTTTTCAAAAATTATGACAAAACACCAATAAAATGAATTGTTTGGAACCTGAATGTGGAGATCTTGGAACATGTCAGGATTTTTAAGAAATGGATTTTGTATTCCATGAGTAGGGAAGGAAAAAAAAAAACCTGGCTAAGGTCCTGAAAATTACATTGGCAAAAGACAGGTGAGCTAGAGAACAACATACAGAAAGTTATTAACATGTGCACTACACATATACATGGGAGTATCCAGAGATGTGTGACCCAAGAGGCTGTTTAGAACTTAAGAGTTTTGTTTGTTTGAATTGGGAAAGGAGAGAAGAGAAAGGGTATTTGTGGAAAAGTAAATGACTAAATGGCCTTATAGGAGAATAGATGAGAAATAGGATAGTTTGTGACAATGTCTATCTGAGTGTGGCACTGACTACTGTCTCCAAGAAGAAAAGATAAGGTTGTTGAGTTTTTGAGTTCTTTTGGGAGGCTTTACTTTTAGGCAGACAAAGGACTTCGGGAACTCAGCTGCCTTCACCACAATATAATTCTTATAACAGAGTGGCAAATTTTGGGACAGCATATCCTCATCCACTTCACGTGCTTTGGGAAACATTTATCAGTTTTTGAACAGTGGAATGTAATGATGAAACTGCTCTTAGAATATGAGTTTGTCGTCAATGTTTAGATAGATGGGAGCAGAGAGACTAGAGGCAGAGATATCAATTGGGAGTTAATTGCCTAGGTGTTAGTCCATACGAGCCTGAACTGAGATGATAGTCATTGGGGGTGGAAAGAAAGGGACTGATGTTGAGGCACGTACTAATGATTATCTTTTGGAATTTATTCAGTGTTAAAATGGAAGTTATAGAAAATAGATGATACTTAGTACAAATAGGTTCAAATTCTGGACCAGAATAGTTGATATTCCTGAACTTACTTGAAAATAATTTGATGAGACATTACTGCTTTAATATAAATGTTCATTCTGTGAACACGTAGCATTTCTAACTACATAAATTATTGAGAGCTCTTATACTTTTGTGCTTTATTTACTTATACTTGTGCTCATGGTGACTGTTCTGTTCCTATCATGAGTAATTGGAATTGTCAAATGATCTGACTTCTTCATGCATATATTAAATACTTTACATGGATTAATTCTTTTAAACATCTTAGTTTATTTATGAGGAATATATTGTGTGTATTAAAACTTTTTATTATATCAAATATAATATATATTGTAGAAAATCAGTATGGATAAGCCAGTAGAAAGTAAGAACATCTGTACTATCATCAAAGATAAATCACTGTTTACTCCTTAACATTTAAAAATGTGGTTAACTGAAACTCAAAGATTGAATAATTTGATCCAACACCCAGATAATAAGTGGTGGAGCAAGAATTAGAAACCAAATCTGTTTGATTATAAACCTATCACTTCTCCAATTTTGAACATCTGCCTTCTCAGTTTTGTAGTTAGGTATCAACTAATTAGCTTTTTCTCCTAGATACCTTCCTAACGTGTGATAACCGATTGAGTAGGAGGATATGATATTTTACTGACACATGAACGTGAAAACTAGTTTGCAAGTCACTGGGAACTTGTACCTCTTTTCCCATAGATTAGTGTTAAAAATAATAGGGGTAGATATTCAAACTGTGATCTACAAGAAAGTGACACATAATGTAGCTTAACTTAATCCAGAAAGATTATGGTGGTATAGGACAAAAAGTAAAAGGAGCAAGTTCTTCTTTATGCTATATAAGGCCAGAAACTCAGGGTGTACCCAAAGTCCCCATACTTAGAGGAATGGGAAATTGTAGGTAAATTTACCTTTATTTTACAAAATACTCATTACAAAATTTTGCAAAATATTTACAAAGTATTTTCTACGTATTGACCACGTCTTTCTACGTACACATAAAGTGTTCTTTTCTGCTGGAAGTAAACACATTTCAAGATGTCTGTTGTTACGCGAGTCTGTTAATTTTTTCTGTGTGTGGAGACTTTTGGAATACCTCGTTGATAAACTCCTCTTTCCGTGGTATAATTTATTTTCAGGATCTTCCCACCTCTGTGCCTGCAACTCCTTCCTCTCCTTCCAGAGTCCCTTACAGCTAAGTGCTGTACCCTTGTGCTGCCTTAGTTGTCAGCTCTAAGGTTCTTCCCCAGAGTATTTTGTCCAGTTACTTCTTTTTCTCCAATTGTTTACCAGATCTCCAATCTAGCTGACCTTATCTAATATTAGGAGAAAGGTAACCTAATTAAATTCATTCACACTAGTAAGTAGTGAGAATGTGGTAGAGTGCAAAAGAACCTAGGAATTAGAATCAGGATGTGAGTCTTGGCAATCTGCTCGGCCTTAACTACCAGTGTGACCTTGGGTAATTTAGTTGACCTCAGTGATTCGCATTTGTAATGATTTCTTATTTATATAACGGGAATAATAAAACATATTTATCAGGGCTGTGGTGTCAAATGAGATAATATTAGTTTGTAAAATGTAAAAATATGTAGTACATAGTACAAAAAAATGTACTAGGGTTCATTGATAATTATCTACATTTTAAAACTTTTTTGACACCCAAATCTGATTGGCAGAATTTTAATTATTTTTTTTTTAATTTATTTCAGAGAATGGAAAAAGAGTTATTGGATAAGTCACTTGAGTAAGCAGACCGGCATAGCTTCAATTATATACTCAGAGGTCCAAAAACTGCTACTGATGTTCTTTCTCCCTTTAAGCCTACCTATTCTCTAAATGCTAACTCCTGTGTCCAGTGAGTCAGTCGGTCTCTCCTGGCTCTGTTCTACTCCTGCTTTGTGGTAGTTGAAGGTAGCAGGGCATTGAGTTTAGAACTTCTCGAGCATTAATGTTTATAATAACCATCTGAAGATCTTGCTAAAATGCAAATTTGAATTCAGATCATCTGGCTTAGGACCTGAGATTATGATTTTTTGCAAACGTCATCACTTTGCCTCTGGTTTGAGTATTACACTTTGAGTAGGGTTACAACATGGATGATATTTTAATGTAATTTTCATTTTAAAACCTTTTGTAACTCTCCTTGTTATTACAAATATCTTTTAAGATTTCATATTCGTTTCATTTAGTATGATTCCGTGTGAGTACAGCTTCAAATTCATTTGTTACAGAGGAGAACCATACCAAAGGAAACTGTAACAGATGATGGCAGATTTTTCTATTCATTCGTAAAACTTAGTCAACCTCTCTTGCTAATGGTAAATTAAATGTCAAATTTCAAATTACTGAATATGTGGAAATTTATTACATTTCCCTCATGTTGCAGAGTTAGTTTTAGTGTTAAATTCACTGATGTTTAATAGCTAATGTATTTATATTGCAATAAGGTAGGATTTTTTTCTTAGCAGAACTGCTAGTTAGCAAATTATATTTCTGTGATACAAACAAATTTTTTGTTTCTAGTCCTTATCTTAAACATTTTATTGTTATTAAATTTTAAGCCTTTTTAATTCTGTGAAGGCAAAAAGTGGAAACCTAATAAACACATGTATATGTAAAAAAAAAATAATTCAAATCCATACCATAGAACTCTAAGGAAAATAAATATTGGATTTAGGCAAGGCAGAAATACCAAGACACAAGGGGGCACTGTCTTACCATAATCCAACTGAGTTTAGCTTTTTGTTTACTACTAATGTGTTTCCCAAAATTCTGTCTTCCCTGGAGTCAGTCAGAAAAGTTTAACCATTATATGGTTACTAAAATCAGCTAAGCTTTCAGAGTTCACAATCAAATATGCTCTTTAGCAAAATTTAAGAACTTTTCATTGTTTGTGGGAAAAGAGGATGATTTGAAGATTGAAGATGGTATAACACACTTAATTGTTAGTGTTTAGGTCTATAGTGGGGGAAATCACTGTAAAAATAATTCAGTTACTTTGGAGAAATATAGTGCTTCTGTTCGGCAGAAAAGAGTTAGGATAAAGATTGAACTGTTATAAGCTGCAGCTGCATTTGCCATCAAATACCAAGTTGGTGCTGATGAATGTTTTGTTTTTATTGTCATGGAAACTTGGAGCTGGAGAATGGATATTCTATTCATCTGGGAAAATAGCAGTTCCTTGCATAAAACATAAGGGCCTTCCAAAGCGGTTCCTTAAATAGATACTGGGTGAATATAATCCAAAAAGTTGAGGAAGTAAAACTGGAATAAATGCAATCTTTTCTGGATCACTTCTCCTATTCTTGATACTAACAATATAACTATATATTCAGTTATTAAGCTTATTATTGCTAGAAAGTTGAATTCCAATGAGTATGGTATTTGTTTAACATCAGTATAGTAGTTAACCACCCTTTAAAGCTGTCTTTATATTTTTTTCTTTGATCTTAAGGTATCTTCTGGGAACTCTAAATCTGTATCTGTTTAAGCAATTATTTCTAATCCCTAAACTAGTTTTTTTAATTCATGCTACTTACCTACTATAATCTTCCATTCATATATTTTAAGGAATTTTATAATTTTTTTTCTTTAAAAACTTTATCCCAAATAAACTCTTACTGAAACACAAAATGTGATCATTGTATGGTCTGGGAGGAAAAAGAAAATACAAATTAAAAAACCTGTAATGATGCAAATAAATCCTTATATGTATTTTATAAAGTTGTAAGTGGAAAGAGACAGTCACAAGAACAGAAAAAGAAAACACAAAGTAGGGTGGCACTTGTGACTCAGTGGGTAGGGCGCCGAGCCCGTGTGCCGAGGATGGCGGGTTCAAACCTAGCCCTGGCCAAACTGCAATAAGAAATGGTCAGGCGTTGTGGCAGGCGCCTGTGGTCCCAGCTCCTTCAGAGGCTGAGGCAAGAGATCGCCTAGGCCCAGGAGCTGGAGGTTGCTGTGAGCTGTGACATCAAGGTACTCTACCAAGGGTGACATGGTAAGACTCTGTCTCAAAAAAAACACACAAAGTAGTTCTGGTTTCAATATTGGAAATACGACATAGTAAGCTACAAATAAAGAATATGGTAGTAAAATATAGGTAAAGGGGCAATACAAATTAAAGCAGAGTTCCTAAACTTTATTATGCAGTAGAACCTTCTGTATGTTGACCCCCCAAGGGACTATAACAAACTGGTTAACATACAGAGGTGGTCAACGTGAAGAACTAGGCCTAATGTACATTTGGTGCATGTCTGGTCCATGAAAATTAGGTCAACTTAAGGAGGCAGTCAATTATGGAGGGTCTACTGTACTTAAAAATGGGGAAAATTGTGAGTTATAATAGTTTTACCAAACATCATCAGCTAAGTTTTATTATCCCTGCAAGGGAAACAGGCAATTTTTAATTTTGGCATCAAAAAAGATGATAGAGAAGGAAGAGTTGGAGTAAGACTCTTTTAGATAGGATGGTCACAGAAGTCTTCTCTGAGTAAGTAACGTTGAATAAAGACTTAAATGCTCTGGCAAAAGAACAATTTGTGCAGACATACTGGCATGTGCAGCAGCCTTCAGAGGGAATGAACTTGAAATGGTCAAGGAAAGTGGCAAAATGCAAGTTTATGAAAAATTTTTTTAAATGTTCAGATGAATTTGCAAACATTATAATGAACTAGAACATGACCAGTTTTCTCACATGAGATGGGTCTAAGTATAGAGTCTGCATCTATGTGAGGTTGCCAGGATATAGAAGTTCTTCAAAGAAAGAATACATTGCTTTAAAATAAATTTTTTAATGTAAGTTTTACTGTTATTTAGCATACTTTTTCAAAATATTTTAATGAAATCAGTTTTATTAAATGTAGTCTAATGTAGGATAAGCAATGCAGAGAAAAATGAGTCAAATGAATATAAATACAATTTAATTTGCATAGAGATAGACATCTAAGTTGAGAAGCAGTGACCTCTGAGAGAATTTTTTTTTTTTTTTTTGAGGCAGAGTCTCAGTCTGTTGCCCTGGCTAGAGTTCAGTGGTGTCATGGCTCACATCAACCTCAAACTCTTGGCTTCAAGCTATCCTTTTGCCCCAGCCTCCTGAGTAGCTGGGACTATAGGTGCCCAGCGTGATATCTGCCTAGTTTTTTCTATTTTTAGTAAAGACAGTGTCTCGTTCTTGCTCAGGCTGGTCTTGAACTCCTGAGCTCCAGCAATCCACCCACCTCGGCCTCCTAGAGTGCTAGAATTATGGCCATGAACCCCCGTGGCCAGCTGAGAATTTAGTTCAATAACAGCACATTTCACAAGTATATCCTATGATATCTGTAAGCATAAATTTAGAGTATGTGTATGTATGTATGTATACTTGATACATATATATATATATATATCATGCCACATACAAAAGAACCAGGAATTGATGACTTAAATAACAAAATGCATGATAGCGAATTTAGAGAATCAGTTAACATGCCAGAGGAAGTAAGAAGAGAGCTAGGAAATGAACATTGTATTCTATAACTGAAATGATGAGAAAGAACTAGATAATTACCAATTTTTTAACATTGTACAAATAATGCATGTACAGTTAATGCAGGAGGATCGTATTCTTACAGTAGCTTGTTCCAAATTCAAATATGTCAGCAGAGTTAATGGAATTCAAAGCATTTTATGAAGTAAAGCAGCTAATGTTGAAGAGGACCTCTTTACAATATCATAAAAGTAGAATTCATTTGACAAGGTTTTTAAATTGTCCAAGAGTTCATTAAATCCAACATATAGTAAGTCTAGCTGAGAAGGATGTATTTAATTTAGGATCCTCCAAACTGTAGATAGTAACAAATTTAGAATCTATTGCTGTTTTAAGTTCTCTTCAGCTTTATGTACTACTCTAAGTGAGTTTGGGGTTTTGGTGGGGGTTGGTCATTGTTTTGTTTTGTTTTGTCTTGTTGGTCGGAAAGTCTTTCTGATCTACAAACATGGGTTTGCTAAAGAAAGAATAAGTAAAAACTTTTTTCTCTTTGGGAGGTGTGTATAGCAGGATTTCCAAGAGATATAGGAAGCACAGGAAATGTCATAGTAGTCCTAATTAAATCATTAGTTTTTAGATATTTGAAAATAGGAAGTCTGTAAAAGGAGGAGAACAAACATGGTGAGGTCTGCAGTTGTTTCAACTCACTGCCTGGAGGAATCTTGCAGGCCACAGTGTAGAAAGGAGGATATAATTAAACAGAGCCAGACCATCTTACTGTGTTGAAGAGACACAGATTTGAATTCCAAGAAGCCAAGGTGGCTAGAATTTATATGACAAAAAGAAGGGAGCAAAGAGTGCTCAAAATCCATGGAGGAGCTGATTCCCTTAAATCTTTAGCCAACTACTTATCTGCACATGTGTGAGAAGAAACTTAAGACTGATGAAAGAATCACCTAAAAGGATGTGGCTGAACAATTCCTAAAACTCACACAAAACTGGGCATAGTTCTTCCTCCAGTCAACCAAAGTATAATAGAAAGATCTCATAATAAACCAGGAATATATAGAGTAGACAGAAGAGTTTTGTGTGCTGGGGCTAAATGGGCGTTCTATTCCTCCTGTGACAAAGGTTAAAGGCAAACCTGGAAGAGGACAAAACTGCAAGTAACATTACTTGCTGGAACAAAGTCTGACATTCTTTAAGGAATACAATAAAATTCAGCACTTGAAAAATGTAAACTTCTTAAGGTCTAACATTGACTTACAAATTACTAGGCATGAAAAGAAGCAGGAAAATACACTCTAACCAGGAAAAAAACTAATCAGTAGAAAAACAGTAGTCCTGAGAATTTACAGAGATGGTGAAATCAGCAAATAAGGATGCTAAAATGACTGTTATACATGTGCTTAAAATAGAAAATGATAGCTATAAGAAAGAAAACCTAACTGGAACTTTTAGAGATGAAAATATAATAGTTGAAGTGACAAATATACTGAGTGAAATTAACTACTGCTTATTCACTACAGAAGAAAAAATCAGGAAATATGAAAACATGGAAACAGAAACTATGTAAAATCAAGATCAGATGACTTTGAGCTTTTAGTATAGAGAACTATAAGGAATGTCACTTTCATTCCTATGATAAGGAAAAAAGCTTGACAAACTATAAAATTCCTACTGTTTTGATCAGAGAGGACAAAACACACCAGATCTGCCAAGTACTAAGGCTGAGAACTACATCCTTCACAAACCTTACAAGAAATACCAAGCAATTGCAGTCTGTGACCGGGGGATGGGTGAAAGCATGGAGAGATAATCTACTTGGGGACATGGATCTACAGGGTCTATTAAAAGCTGAAGATGAGTTATTAACACTGAGAAGACTCTTGCAGCACCTAGCCACATGCTAAGCACTAAGCAGAAGTAACTGATTGCTACAGAGAGTTGAAGCCTCTGGTGTAGACAACAGGAATCACTCCAAGCTAATATCCTGATTAGATGGACTCAGTTTCCCATACTAAAGGCCTTATACAGAAAGAGGCATACCCTAGCCTAATTTCCTATTTCTGGGCCTACTGTTCTATATATATCTTGCATTCAGGATATTATATTCAAAATTATATAATTGAATTATGTAATTCAAAATTAAATTATATAAAATTCAAAATTATAAGACAAGCACACAAGCAAGAAAAAAAATAACATTGTCAAGAGACAAATAATTAATGTAACAAGACTCAAAGATGGCCCAGATGTTGGAAAAATCAGACATGGGTTTTAAAATAACTTTGGTTAACAATTTATTTAAAGGACTAGTGGAAAAAGTGAACAACATGCGTAAGTAGAAGGGGAATTTTTAGCAGATGGAAATAATAAAGACTTGGATTGGTAGACTAATGATATCAGGGGTGAATAATTCTTTTGTAGTCATCAGTAGACAACATAGTTGCTGAAGAAAACAGTAAACTTGAAGATAGGCAAATAGAAATTATCCAAACTACAACACAAAGAGAAAAAAAGTGAAAAAAAGAACAGAGTTATGGGTCAATATTATCTAATATGTATATGATTGCAGTTTCAGGAGAGGGAAAGAGAACAATACAAAAGAAATATTTGGAAAGATAAATGGCTAAGAATTTTCCAAAAACAATGAAAGACATCAAACCATAGGTGCAAGACTTCAGATACAAAAACAGCAATAACACACATGCATCCCTCCCACACATATTATATTCAAAGTGCTGAAAACCAAAAACAAAATTTTGAAGGCAGCCAGAGGCAGAAAAAACACATCCTGTACAAAGCAACAAAGAATACTATAGCAGATTTCTCATTAGAAAACTTAAAAGCAAGAAGATGGTGGAACGACAGTCTCTAATGTATTACAATGAAAAAATGAACTGTCAACCCAGAATTGTGGCTCAGTGAGTAAGCACTGGCCCCATATACCAAGGGTGGCAGGTTCAAATCCAGCCCTGGCCAAATTGCAACAAGAAAAAAAATAGCCAGGTATTGTGGTGGGCACCTGTAGTCCCAGCTACTCAGGAGGCTGAGGCAAGAGAATTGCCTAATCCCAAGAGCTGGAGGTTGCTGTGAGCTATGATACCATGGCACTCGCCCAAGGGTGATAAAGTGAAACTCTGTCTCTTTAAAAAAAATAGAGGAAAGACTTTCAGTTACATGAAAATCTGAGAAAATCCATTCTCAGCAGATTTTGTGCTACAATAACTGTTAAAGGAAGTTCTTCAGGCAGAGGGAATATAACTCTGGACAGAAACTTGGATTTACACCAGGACTCAGCAAACTCTTTCTGTAGAGAGCCAGATATTACATATTTCAGGCCTTGTGGGTCAGACAGTTTCTGTCACAACTACTCAACTCTGCCATTGTAAGCATAAAAGCAATCATAAACAATACATAAACAAATGGGCATGGCTATATTCCAGTAAAGCTTTATTTACAAAAACAGAAAGCAGGTTAGCTTTGGTCCATGAGTCATAATGTGCCAACCCCTGATCCATACAAATGAGAACTCCAGAAATGGTAAAAATGAAAGTAAATATAAAAGACAGGTATTTCTTTCTTTTTAATCATGTTATAAAATAACAAAATGTCTAAAGCAAAAATAGTATCACTGTATTGTGAGATTTATAAAATATGTCAAAATAAAACATATGATTTAGTAGTAACCTAAAAGATGGTAGGGGAGATTTTGGAAGGTAGGCTCTGTTACATGAAAGATGTAGATTGTAAAAGCAGGGCAACCACTGAACTATTAAAAAGAAATGCAATTTATTGGCCAGTTATGTATATTAAATGAAGTAGTTAATACAAAAGAAATCTGAGAGAGAAAAGAAAATCACGAACAAATACTACAAATAGAAAACATCTAACAAAATGACAACCTTAAATCTCACCATATATAACAACACATTAAATGCAAATTATAAAAAACGAAATACAGAGAGCCGTGCCTGTGGCTCAGCAGGTGGGGCGCCAGCCCCATGTACCGAGGGTGGCGGGTCCAAACCCGGCCCCTGCCAAACTGCAAAACAAAAGAATAGCCAGGCGTTGTGGTGGACGCCTGTAGTCCCAGCTACTCAGGAGGCTGAGGCAAGAGAATCGCCTAAGCCCAGGAGTTGGAGGTTGCTGTGAGCTGTGTGATGCCACGGCACTCTTCGAGGGTGATAACATTAGACTCTGTCTCTACCAAAAAAAAAAAATAAACACAGAAACCGAGAGACTATGTGTGTCTTTTTATATCTTCGGTTTTCTGGTCATTTATGCACATATTTTTGAGAGGTTCTTCCCTATATTAAAACATTTAAATAGTGAACTTGATAATTTGTTTACACGTTGGTAAAACTGGTCCTTCTTTTCACCTAATAAGGATGACCTTCCTTCCCCTAAGAACCTCAGACAACAACCAAGCTATCTTGAACAAGTGACTCAGAACCATCAGACCCAAGATGTTCTGTTCTTTTTTTTTTGTAGTTTTGGCCAGGGTCGGGCTTGAACTTGCCACCCCCCAGTATATGGGGCCAGTGCGCTACTCCTTGAGCCACAGGTGCCGCCCCAAGGTGTTCTACAACCACTTTGCCCAAACCTTGGGAAAAAGGGAATACACTTGCTGTGGATTATATCCAAGTATGTCTATCTTGTTTCCTCTGTACTAAAAATCTATAACTCCACTTAAATTCACTTTATACTGTCTTTTTATGCCTTCACTTCTCTTCAGATCTCTCTACTACCTTTTGCAGATTTTGTGCGCTTTCTTTGACAAATCTATCACAGTTGTATGCAGAAACTTAATTGTTTGTGGCTACATATGCAAATAGTGCTAGACATAAACCCATTCATAAACACAAAGGGAAGAACGAAGTCATTAAGTTTTAATGAAATGAAAAGCATAAAGAATCTCAAGACTTCTGAAAATATCCCAAAGTTCTCAAATTCTTTGTCTAGAATCTGCTTTTTTTCCATCCTCTAAATAAGACTTTTTCCTTAAGCACTAATATTCAAGACATGTATATTGGCTTTTTAGTCAATACATTTTAAAGATAAAAACTAAAATTTAGTTGCTTATCTTGTTTGTTGTTGTTCTGAGTGCTTTTTATGTGAAGACTTTCTAATCCTCACAACCCAGTGAAGTGGAACTATTTTTATCCCTATTTCAGTTTCGGTAACTAAGGGGCAAAGAGGTTATGTAGAATTGAGTGGGAATAAAAAAATGGCTAGCCTACATCAAATGTCTTTGTTGATAATTACTACTCCATGCACCTCTCTTATTATTATAATATTTGGGTTTTTTTTTCCTTTTCTTAACTTCCTTCATCCTTTCCTTCTAGCTTTCCTTTCTCCCTTCATCAAATACTCTACTCAGATGCACTGTGACCTACATTGATTTGTATGCTCATTTCTAATAAGTTGGTTCATAAAAAATTTATTTTGAATTGCGAGTATGCCTTACTTACAAATAAACTTTGGATTATGACCCATTAAGAAATTGAGATTGGCCTTTACCTGTTTTCAAACTCAAACGTAAGATGGCAGTAAATTATAATTTTGGAGTTCACTCAGTGAAAACTGAATATCTCATATTGTAAATTCAGAGTACCTATCAAACAGTAAAAGCCTTATTTAAATCTTAGCAGAACATAAAGGGGATCTAAGGGGATCTAAGGCTCTCTTCTGGGTTTTCCCATCTATTTCAACAAAATGGAATAGTCTATTGTTTTGGTTTTTTTTTTTTTTTTTTTTTTGAGACAGAGCCTCAAGCTGTCATCTGTGGCATCACAGCTCACGGCAACCTCCAACTCCTGGGCTCAAGCGAGGCTCTTGCCTCCGTCTCCCAAGTAGCTGAGACTACAGGTGCCCGCCGCAACGCCCAGCTATTTTTTGGTTGCAGCCGTCATTATTGTTTGGCAGGGCCGGGCTGGATTCGAACCTGCCAGCTTAGGTGTACGTGGCTGGCGCCTTAGCCCGTTGAGCCACAGGCGCCGAGCCGAAATAGTCTACTTTTGATGGCTTTATGCCTATACATTTTTTGTGGTGTACAAAGTGTACTATATCTTGACATTATACAGGTGCAGAGTGTTGAGGGCTCTCCACCAGTAAGAAAGTTTATTAACATTTAGAGTTCTTAATCGGAGTAGAATGAAGACTTGGTAATTTTGAGTATATGATTTCAGTTGTTACATTCAACATACCATATTCACAGTTAAATATCTCAAAATATATTAAACAAATGTATTATGATCTTCTTATAAGCTTCTTTTTATACATAGTAGCTGCACATCATAATTATTCCATAAGTCCCATGTTTTTTAGCAGCTTGTCCTTTTTACTACCTATAGTCCCCAAATTTACATTCTGTCAGAAAGGGGGGGTATCTGATTTATAGCAGAGTTGATGAGAATGTTGTCCTCATAGAACATTAAAATGGAAAAAATTCAGTCCAAACTTGGTTCACTGCACTTTATTTTCCAGGTATAGAAACTGAGGCCTACAAAAGTTTAGTGACTTAACTATGTCTCACAGCAGAGACAGAAGTAGACCTACTTGACTCTGATTTCCATACCTGTTTCATTTCACTAACCTGTTTATGACCAGATAGTTGATGAATGGTAGCAGTTCCATTGACTAGTTTCTTTCCTTTTATTCCAATTCCTTGCTTTCAAGGGAACTAGCTAATTAACAATCATTTATTATCCACTATTTTAGAGCACAGTTCTCTTGAGCTCTCTGCCTTCACGTGGCTGTGTGCCACAGATCAAGCCTTGGAGTAGAATCTGTCCTTGGCACGCAAACAAAACAAGTCCAGAATTCCAGACCAATGTTCTCTGAACAAGTGGCATCTGCCTTTTGGTCCTTGGGTACCATAAAAAACAGACTTAGACATTGACCTTGCCTGGTAAAGTCATGATCTAAATTAAACAGTCAAAATACAGAAAGATATGAGAAAATCATGGTAATTAGCAACAATGACCTAAATGTTCTGCTTATCATTGTATAAGGCAAGAAATTTCTGAGCCAAAGCGTTGATACAAGGATTTGGTAGAAGCAGTGGGTCAGATAGAGTAGGTTATTTAAGTGTCCACTTACCAACATACATTAATGTGAGGATGAAAAAGAGATGTCAAAAGTAAATGTATTGGATAATTTTTTCTTTTCTCTTCCCCAAACCAAATTACTTGGTGATGTGACTGTTATTTGACATTCTTTTTTTTATGTTGGAGTAATTGGGAGTAGAATTAGAGTGTTGAAGGACCAGCTCAGTTTTTTATTTAAGAATGGGACTGGGTGTGGTGGCTGACGCCTGTAATCCTAGCACACAGGGAGGCCGAGGCTGGTGGATTGCCTGACCTCACAAGTTCAAGACCAGCCTGAACCAGAGTGATACCCTTTCTCTAAAAAAAATAGCCAGGCATTGTGGTGGGCACTTGTCGTTCCAACTACTCAGGAGGCTGAGGCAGGAAGGATCTCTTGAGCCCAAGAGTTTGAGGTTGCAGTGAGCTATGATGCTATGGCACTCTATCAAGGGTGACAGAGTGAGACTCTGTCTCAAAAAAATTTAAAAAAAGAATGGGGTGGACAGTAAGACACAAAAATTACATGTTTTTTTAAAGTTAAGGTATACTTAATTTTTTTTATTTCAGGTTAATGTGAGGGTACAATCAGATCAAAATATTTGAATTTGTTAGGTAGAGACCCTCTCGAAGTTATGTCCTGCACTCAAAAGGTGTGCTAAATACCTCTTGATTATTTTTTAAAACTACACATTCATGTTGTTTCCTCCTGAATTGCAGCCAAAAGATAATGCCTAGTTGTATAATCTGTTTGATTGCTCTAAAAATGAAAATGTCTTCTTTTCTAAGTTCTTTTGGAATTTTTTTGTTTTGTTTTGTTTTTGTTTGTTTTTTGAGGCAGAGTCTCTATCACCTAAGCTAAAGTGGTATGGTGTCATCATAACTCACTGCAACCTCAAACTCTTGGGTTCAAGCAATTTTCCTACCTCAGCCTTCATAGTAGCTGGGGCTATAGGTGTGCACCATAGTGCTCCACTTATTTTTCTATTTTTGGTAGACATATGGTGGGGAGCTCACTCTTGCTGAGGCTAGTCTCGGACTCTTGGGCTCAAGTGATCCTCCTGCCTTGGGCCTCCTCGATTACTAGGATTACAGACATGAACCACTGCACCCAACTTTTTTCTAAGGTCTACACGTGGCTGGGAAGTGTAGAGACATTAATGACAAAAACACTAATTTCTGAATTTAGGGGAGCACAATGCAATAATCATTAAGTAAAATGTCTCAGAGAGTGGAATTTAGATTTCAAGCCTACCTATGATGCATATGTTTTTATTTATTCTACATGTGGCATAATTGGGCAATAAAATGGTCCAGAAAGTTTTGGTAAATGATAAGGACCCAAATTTACTTATCTCACTCTGCCCTATTCATTTATTCCTAATTTTTAACTATCCACCCCCCTCACCCTCTCATATTGAATCCTGCATTTTAATGGTTGAAAGGCAAACTGTTCTATATAAACCTCGTCATCTTCATCCATTTGTGTATGTTTAATCTGATTTTAAGTGGAAGGATGGGAAGCATGAGTATCATTAGCTGGGTTGGTGAATGTTTGCATCCTGGCCTACTTCATCGCAGGTTTTAAAATCACAAGAAGTCATTTCTCAGACCTATTCAAAGTACCCAGGTCTGACTGTGTTCTTAACAGGGTAATAAGATATTTTATTGGTGCTGTGGTAATTCTGCATGAATTACTGATTGGGAAGCTGCTTATATTTCTGATGCCTGTCACAGGAAGTTGGTATAGAGTTAAGATGGCATATATGATGAGATAAAGGCTGGGTTGGAAAAGTGATGGCAATTGGGAACTTGCTAATTACTGACCTCTATGGGGATCCTCTGGCTTATCGCTAATCTCACTCACACTTGGCATTCTCCTATGCTGCTGCCTCATCATTCATGGCTGTGTGAGTAATTTGGCATGGAGCAAACAAGAGGAGGGCACAGAGAGCCCAGCAGCTGTGCTTGTTGGCACTGGATATTTAAATATCTTCAGTGTAGCTAGCAGCGTGCTTGGCACACATGTTAGCCAATAATGCTTAAACAAATTGTTGCGAAGAAAATAGGCAGACATTTATTTTAAAACCCTCTCTCTTTTTTCTTTCCTTTAAAAAAAAAATCTAGTTGATTGAGATCTCTTTTAGGTTTTTTTTGTAAGTTTGACAGATTGCTACAAAAAATGAGGCCTATAATTCTAATAGTAGCTAACATGCGCCTAGGATCTTCCAGAAAAAAATTTCCAAGTACTTTATAAACATTAATTAAATGGTAGAAGTCTGTGTGAGGAACATGTTACTGAGTTGGTTTTCCTAAAAGAGCAAGTGGGGCCATTGATGCTAAGTGACTTGTAACTTGCCCAGTTCACTCAGTGAGAGAGAAGCAGGAGCCAAGAGATGAATCTAATAATCAAAATTCCCGGGTTTCTGTTCTAATATACCCAGTAGCACTACAGATTTGCCCGTTATGTAAGATAGCATTTTGTGGTTTTCCAGATGGTTAGTGTGTTTCAAATTGTTTGAAATTTTTGATATGTTTCACTCACAAAAGAAGAGGAACAGCTCCTCTGTGAGCAAAAAGGTTAGGTAAGTAATGAATTTTCAAAGATACCCAAGGGGGAGGAAATAGTCTGCTCATAAAAAGGTCATCAGATTTAGATTTGTGCCCAAATATTTAGATTAGCTTATATACAGATTTCATATTATTTCTCTGAAAAGTAAATATGGAAAAGTTCATTTGGAATATAATAATGTTCATCTAGGTAATGTTTTTGAAATTCTAGGAATTCTTTTTTTTTCTTTTTTGAGATTAAGCATTTGTCTTTTTAAAAAAACCAGTCTGATATTAATCACTTAAATTATAGCACATGAAATTTTTTATGTACTGGATGGTAAATTTGAATTTATCACTGCCAATTGGTATGTGTAGCAGCCCATATAGCCTATGGCTAGGAGGAGTGAGAGTTATAAGAAATAACCTGTATAGCTCAATAATGGAACACCTTGGTGGAAAGGGCATGGAGAGGGATTTAGCTCTCCTAACAAGCATGAGAGCTCACGAGATGAGAGCATGGGTGAATTGGCAGTCTCTACACCTGTGGTGTTGAGAGGCACGAGGTCAGCCTTTTATTAGGCTGGAGGAGAAGGCATTCGGGAGCATGCGCATTCTATCAGGGACCTCCCTTACTCTGACTGTCTCCTCTCCTGCCTGCAGAACACCTGCACGGCGTCTTTCTGCTGCAGATTACTAAGCTCTACTAAAGACTAAGATCTATCTATTCTAAGACTGCTGTAATCTCTTTAAGACTCTCTCTCTGCTGCTGCTGAAGTAGATAGGCACCTAAGAGAAATTGTTCCTGAGCAAGGTAGCTTAGCAGTCCTCGTCTGGAATCTAGTTAAGCCGGCCTGAGAACTGGCCAGTTCTGGGCCCTGACTAGCAGTGGCAGCGGTGGGCTGTGACAGATATGTCTTGCAAAAATGAATAGAGAAATAACATTGGCTTTCATATAATAGGGATACTGTTCTAATTTGTGTTGTTATTCATAAAGTCAACAATTTAAGTAGTACCTATTTTTTTTTTTTTTTGAGACAGAGCCTCAAGCTGTCACCCTGGATAGAGTGCCATGGCATCACAGCTCACAGCAACCTCCAATGCCTGGGCTCAAGCGAGTCTCTTGTCTCCGCCTCCCAAGTAGCTGGGACTACAGGCAC
>CAUYRH010171790.1:0-19353 GCA_963574655.1 Perodicticus potto | reverse complement strand
GGGCATTGTGGCGGGCGCCTGTAGTCCCAGCTACTTGGGAGGCTGAGGCAAGAGAATCGCCTAAGCCCAGGAGTTGGAGGTTGCTGTGAGCTGTGTGATGCCACGGCACTCTACCGAGGGTGACAAAGTGAAACTCTGTCTCTACAAAAAAAAAAAGAAAGAAAGAAAAGGGAGAAGAACACTGAAGGCACAGCTGCTTTTCAGGCCCATTCAAGGGAGAGGGCCTAAAGTTGCCCGTTTTGGTCCCTGTACTGCCACCTTGTGAGGCTTTTTGAGTTAAGGAAGCACTGTCCGCCCAGCCAGCTACTGCTTCAGTGAAGGCGTCCTCTCTCTGATGTGAAGGTCACGGGCTTCAGACATGTGGCACTAACGCTCCTGGGTATGGATTTATGGCCGTGGGTGGGGCCCAGCTCCCTCCACAACCCGCCCCAAGCTCTGCCCACCCAGCTGGGAGGCTGTGGTCTCAATTTGTCTGGCTTGCTGTGCCCACATGTCCCTGTATCTCCTTCTGGGTAAGTTGGATTATGAGCATTTGGGAGCAGGGTTGTTTGGAACAAATCTAATCTAGGAAGAAAGGGAAAGTCACCTTCAGTGTATGGCCCAAGGCCATTGCTTCCTGAGCGCTCTCACAGCCAGGCCTGCGGGCATCAGGGGAAGAGTGGGTAGGGGTTTCAGGAGCAGACTGCCATGCTGCTGGCACGGCTGAGGTGGAGGGAGACGACAGCACCTGTGTGCCCACCCCACCCATCTGACTGTGGTTTCCGGGCAGTTGAAGTGGTCAGTGACACACGTTGACTGGGGCCTCTGGCGGGCTCTCCCAGGGTCAAAGCAGTTCCCCCTCATCTGGTTCATCTCCAGATCTATCCTATTGTCTTCAGGCTGAAAGTCCCTGTTGGCGTCCTTTGTTCCCATCTCAAATCTTTCCAGCCTTACTTAACTGCTTTTGCCACTATTTACCGTAAAAGTTTCAGCTAGCCTGGCTTTTCTTTTCTTTCAGCTTGCTCACAATCACAGATATGGAATTGATCTGGAAGAGGCATCCTGGTATTTACCAGGGTTGAGAGTGGACCTTCCCAGGCAGCTCATGTGGTTACTTTTAGGAACAATACCAAAATATAATTTCCAAAGAACTGTATCAGAGGCAGGCTGGGTAGGTAAGGACTGTCTCCTTCCTTTCAGAGTCTTGGCATTCAACTGGGGATAAGACATGTACTCTCAATTAAAAAAAAAAAAAGGAAAAGAGAAAGAAAAAACACCAGAAAAAAGACTAAGACTTCTTGGGTGGGCTTTGAAATGGTCCTGGAGTAGGGTTCAGAGGAGGCATTTGTGGTTTGGCAAATGATTAGAGACACCAGTGCTCCCTAGGGTTCAGCAAGACCCCACTGTCTGGACATTCTTTATGCCTATCTTCACCTGCCAGGCTGAGAGTAAAGCACTTTTCTTCTACCATCAGGGGAGATGGAGAGCAGATGTGTCCATTTATTTTAAAAATATCCTGAATATTCTTTATTTCATCACCCTCCAAGATTCCTCTTCTCCAGACAAAATAAAGCGAGGTTTTTTCACTCTGTTTTGGATTTCTAACCCTTTAGTCATCTGGAAGGCCCCCTAAGCCTCAGTTTCTCCAAGTGAAAAAGGCATCCTAATATCCTCTACACCATGGAGTGGTCTGAGGATTCAGAGGATGGTTTCTACGGCACACTCCCTGTAGTGCCGGGCCCAGCAGCTGATGACTGTTCTGGTATTCTCATTCCCGACTCTGCACTCAGAATCGGTCATCACTGTCTAGAGAGGCACTGATTAGCACTGCTAACATTGTGAATGCTTGCTGAAAATAGAGAAGAGTTACTTTGCATGAGACTTTGCATTTTTTAAGCTGGCACTTTTTTTTTATTAGGTACTGCTCTTACAGAATAGTAAAATGGCATGAATCTGTGAAGTTATCTACATAATGAGGCCAGTGGGGCACAAAAGCAGTGAAGGCCCTGATGAGCCCATTTTTGCCTGAGCATATACAGAGCTTCCAAGTACCTAGGAGAGAAAAAACCACCTTCCTTTCCTGCGTCTTTGCCTCCCCCACCAGACCCTGAGCTCCTGGTGCTTCGGGATTATGTCCTTCTCATTGTCGGCTTCCTAGAATCTAGCAGGTTGTCTGACACAGGGAGCTTCATTAATTATATGTTAAATAAGTGGAAGTATTTTACCTAGGACATTTTGAAAAAGGCGAGAAAGACTGAAGTTAAAGGGTAGAATCCAGAGAGGTTTTAAGAGTGGTTGTGATCAACTCATGGTCGCTCCAGCTGCTGCAAAGTTTGCTCCCTGTGAAGTGAGGTCTCTTTGGATTTAATAGGCGGTGTGGTTGGAGGAACCTGGGCGTAGAAGTCAGGCAGACCTGGGCTTGACTGGGACCTGGGATCTGCCACCTACCAGTTGAGTGATGCTGGGGAACCGACATGTTCTTCCTGTCGCATGGGGGGGTGATAGCCCCAGTTGTGTGGGATTTTTCTGAGGATACAATGTTGTTGACATAAGGTACCCTTGGATTCTGTCTCTGCCTTGATTTCTGGACTATTTGGATAACTCATCAGTTAGCGTGCTTGAACTTGGAGATTGAAGGAAGAGAGGTGACCTCTGAAGAGTGTTTTGAGAATAAAGATGAGGATCCTTCCTGGTCCCCACTGATAGGTTGGGCTGACTTCTCTAAGTGACGGGTGGCCCGTGACTCATCGTGGAGACCGGTGAATCAGACTCGTGGGCATTTGTGAGAGCTTGTCGTGTGGTTCTTTCTCAACCATGTCTGAGCTATGGGCCCACCCACCTCCTAACTCCATCCCGATGCACCCTTTACTTTTTATCTGCATTGCCCACTCCTTGGTCCAAACTGTCCCGTGTCTCTCTGGACTTCTACAACGGCCTCCTCACTGGTCTTCATGTTTGTCTTCACATTTCCTCCCCAAACATCAGATCTCCACACAGCAGCCAAAACAGAAAGCAGATCAGACCTTTCCTTCCTTCAAAGGCCATTATGGATGTACTTGCCATAGGGCTGTCCAGAATTGGGCCTGTGCCCGTCTCTTCTTCCATCATCTCATTCCGTCCTGCCCCTCGCCCGCTCTAAATACACCAGACCACTTTCCAACAGGAAAAGCTAGGCAGGTGCTTCCTAGCTCAAGGCTGAGGTTTTCTGGTTCCCTGTCCTTGCCTGGTGCCCTTCCTGTGGCTGGTGGGCCTCCAGGCCTGTGCTCTGATGTCAGCCGCCTCTGAGTATCACAACACTAGCCGGAGTCATCTTTGTTATGATTTGGTGTCCATTGCTTGCCGGCTACCACTCCATTAGGATAAAATCTACATAAGGATAAGGAAACCCACCTGTCTCAGCTCTGCTGTGTTCCTGGTGTCTAGGATGGTACTGGTTCATGGACGATTCTGTCAGTATTTATGGAATAAAGCAGTGAGGAAGAGAAACTCTAGTGCGGTAATACTGTATGGAACCTGGTTAGTTGTGTGGGTGGGCAGAGCACTGATTATGCCAGGGTTCAGGAAGATGTGATAACAGTGAGTGGAATCTAAGAGAGAGCCCTCCCTGCTCTGGATATAAGGAAGTCGGGAATCACCCCTGACGTAGGAATGTTGTATGGTGGTGGGGCACTGGGTCTATGTGAATTGGGTCTTTGTGGATGGGAGTCTGCCCAGTGGGAAATCGTGAACTCTGAAATCAGGTCCTCCTGCCTGTGCTCCTTATGTGCTGTGGACAATTACCTATTGTTTATGAACTCTGATTTCCCCACCTGTAAAAGGGGAATGATATTGCCATCCTAGAAGCGTTGTTGGGGAGATTCAAGATAGTCAATACCTGGCGCATGGCCCTACTCAGTAAGTGGCAGCTCTAATCTTGGAGTGGACTCTTCAAATTCCTATTAATTCAACACATGACATCAGAGCTCTAACTTAATTAAATACCTACTAATGTAAACACTTAGTAATTTTCATAAATGCTGCAAGAAATCCAAAGATGGGTAAGATAAGAAACATGTCCTTACACAGCTAAAAATCTATGAAAGGGTGAGGTAAATTACAATGCTAATAATGTGCGCAATGCTTTGCAGTTTGTAAAGCGATTTTACATGCTTTTTGTTTGGCTCTCATGAGCAACAAGTGAAGCACATAGAACCTTGGGTTTTGTGACCCAGTGCAAGCCAGCGACCTCTCTGAACCTGACTGTGTCACTTGTCAAATGCAGAGGGGTAGTTAAATTAGAGAATAGTTGTGAGAAATCTGTATTGCGCCCCAGGTAAAGCATGGTGTCTGGCATGTGAGAGTCACTTGAATATATTAGCTCTCTGTCACCTTCACCTCTAATCCTGGGGCCTGTTTTCTTTCCATTCAAGGTGCTTCTAGATGACTGTAATCTGTAGTAGTTTGTGTCCAGGATATCCTGGAATAATATCAAAGTGCCATGGAAGTTCAAAGAAAGAGAGTGAGAGAGAGATGGCATCTATTTGAGAGGCTCAGTAAAGGCTTTATCTTGGGAGAAATAGCAGGTGGATTTGGCGAGGGATACAGAACACATTGGAAGGAAGAGAGACAAGGAGATCACTTGGAAGCCCTTACACAGTCTAGGCAAAAAGTAAGAAGGATTGTTGAGACACAAAGCAAGAAATAGACCAACGAAATTAATGTCCACTCTGGCCACTGACAGGTGACAGTGGTGAGAGAACTGCATGGGAGAGGGCTCTGAACTGTTCAGCCTGCGGGACTGCGGGTAGTGGTAGGACAGGGTGGAGGAGGGGGAAGACGGTGAGATCTCTCTTCAACATATAGTACGTGTTGTTTAGGTCACTTGGGACAATTTTAATTAGGCAGTTAATACTGTGGCTTGGGGTTCAGAGTTACAGGTGGGCTTTGGTGGGTCTTCTGCCACACAGCTATGCCTGAAGCTATAGGAGTATTTGACCTCTTGAACTCCTGGCCTCAAGTGATCCCCCTACCTTCATCTCTCAGAGTGCTGGGATTACAGGTGTGAGCACTGTGCCCAGCCCCACAGTGTATTTAAGTGCAGAGGGAAATATTGGAAGGAAACATAGAATGGGAATTGATGAATGTAGGCTCCCTTCTCAAGGAGAAGGTGCCAATAAGTGGAACGTCATACCTGAGTCTGGGTGTAATTAAACTGTTATTGCCTTGGATAGTTGAGCAAAAGCTGCTTGGAATTATAAGTTTAAACAGTGGTCTGCTGTCCCATCCTAGACTGGTTGTGAAGCAGGTGGCTTTTGCCTTTGGTGCCTTCCCCCTCATCACAGATTTTCCCTGTGTGACTTGGGAAACCCTTCCCTCTCTCCTCCCCTCCACTTCCTGCTCTCTTGCCTCACCATCTCCTTGACCCCTCACTTCATTATTCAGAAATGAGCAACTGGTTTATCTTGACTCTGTTAGCTAATGAACGTGATAAGCTAATTGTTGCTCCTGGTAGAAGACTGGAAGAGCCACTTTGTTGACAGTTACCTTTCTGGAGCCACAGTCTTCTTTTGTCTAAGGGTGTGGGGTGCAGCGAGAACTGTTGGGAGAGTTTGCCCTTCAAATCCCATTAGTGTTGGTACCCAGTACTTGTAGTCCTCAAATGTTGAAAAGTAGGGTGTCTCATCCTCCAAGTTAAATTAACAATTTTTTACAAGATAGAAAGCTGATGACTTGAAACTGCTTCTTTTACATTTTCTGGTTACAAAATTGTGGCTGCATTCAGCAACACTTAAGTATTTATATAAATATGGATGCAAATAAAAATAAGTAAATAAATAAATATGTTTCATGCCTCAAACACTTAATCTGCCGATTAGGCAACATCTTTTCTCCTGAATAAGGACTGAGTCTCCCTGGACTGGGCTGTGTGAGCCTTACATAGATCAAGTACCAGAGGTTCCCCCAAGGCTTACCTGGCTGTTGAAAACTCCCCTGGAGTTTGCATCCAGCAGCCCCCTTTCTAGTGCTAATGCACTGTTGGTTGAATGGGAGATGTGTTAGGCACCAAGGGAAACAGCTACCTATCTTGGACGTAATGGCTATAGCTGGTTTTGGTTAGTGTAATTATTCTCTTTTGTAGGATATTTTTTCTGTAATTTATGGGTTCTTTTTTTTTATTTTAAGAGTGCCATGGCGTCACAGCTCTTGGGCTTAGGTGATTCTCTTGCCTCAGCCTCCCGAGTAGCTAGGCCTACGGGCGCCCCCCACAACGCCCGGCTATTTTTTGGTTGCAGTTTGGCCGGGGCCGGGTTTGAACCCACCACCCTCAGTATATGGGGCTGGCACCCTGCTCACTGAGCCACAGGCGCCAGGCCATTGTACTCTGGGTTCTACTTCACCATGTTCTAAACCTAAATATGGGGAATTCTTAGAAAATCTATGGTTGGGAGTTAAGCATGTTCTTGGAGGAATAGTTACAAGATGCAATATGGTGTTATGGATAGAAGGCTTGGCTGGAAACCAGAAATTCTGGATCCTGGCCCCTGCTCAAATTGTTGCCTTCCACATGGCCACGGGAAGTTATTCTCCATTCCCAGAAAGGGAAGCTCCTATTCTTGTCTTGTCCCCCAAAGCACAAGGAACACGTGGACCCAAGTGACCTGAACATACTATCAAAGTAAAATTGCTGCTTGGTACGTGGGATGGTTATAATTACATAAGTTGCTTCTGGAGAGTGAAAAAAATTAATAGAATACCAATTCTGTTGGCAGTCAGCATTCGCAGTGTGTGTTTCTCGGAAGCTTCAGTGTGCATAACATTTAGCCAAGTGAAGGTCTGGGTAAAAGCCTTTACGTGTGCCATCCCATGGGTCTGCTTGCTGGCAAGGCCATGCCATGAGTCCAGCGCACCTGGTGGGGGGTGTGTCAAGTGGCAGTTTGACCACTTTGTACTGAGCTGTGCCAGGAAGCGCCACCGGAGCCCTGTACCCGGCAAAGGAGGCTCAGCGTTTTCCTTGTTATCTTTCATTTGGCAAAATAAAGCCTCCCTCTACCTTCAGTGAAAAGACTTTTTTACCTCCTCTCCAGGGAGCAGAGTTTGATTTTTTCAGACTTGGCAGAAGACTAGATCTGCTGAAATAACCACGGCAGCAATTTCTGTTCATTTCTCTGAGCATATCGAACTCTGCTCCTGCTCTTGGGCCATACGTGGTCAAGGCAGAAGCCACTCTTAGGGGAAAATCACAGCACCTCCTGCTGCGTGTTATTTATAGCAATGTCAGAGCCAGAAAAGTTCAATGTTTCTCTTTCCTGAGAGGAAGAGGCCCAGAAGATAGAGGTAAAATGGTTAAGGTCACAAAGTATGTGAGGGGCCAGATACTGGATGAGAGCCAGTTGCCTTGACTTTTTGCCACCCCCTGCAGGCACAGGGGCAGTTTAGGGTGTAGAACAGTTATAGGGAGAAGAACTTGGGGGTGAGGGAGAGAGGAGTTCATTCTATTTTGATCTGAAATGTAAATCACATATAAATGAGAACCTTATTTTTGAAACACAGGTTCCATTATTCTCTTTAACAGAAGTAACACTGCTGTCTTTGATATGCCTGTAAAGCCAGGCGGTAATTCTGAATTTTTTCATTATCACTCGGGCAGTTTGCCTTTCCAGAGTGTTTTTTCGTAGCTGTCTGAGATCTTGACAGTGCCTGTGTGTCCACACAGCAGGAATTTTGGCAGGAGGGAAAGAATTGTAGCTTGGTTTACTGCAGGAAGAAGGCTTACAAGATTCATTCTGGTGGTTGCCTTTGTTCATTCTCGATATGCGGAGTGGCTGGCATTGCCTTGGCAACTCCATCAGAAGCCAGTCGCTGCTTTGTGGACGTCTGTTTCATTGCAGACCCTCCTGGGAGCAGCCTTGGCTTTGGCCGGAACTGGCACCAGTTACTTTTCTTGGGGCACAGAGCCAGAGTCGGGATGGGGGGTGGAAGGGAGAGTCTGGGGCTGGTTCTGGCTTAGCGTTTGTATCTGGGGCATGCAGTGGAGTGGAGGCCTCTTCTGACTAAAGAAATCAACGTGACTTGAGTGTCTCCTTGTGAGGCCATCCCTGCAGATTGGTGGACCAGGCTGTGGTGGGAGAGAGCTGGTGTTCATTGCCAGGTACAGGACCTTTTGCCCTAAGGTCCGCAATGGGGTTTTTCTTTGTTAGGAATTTGCAATGCCAGTTCCAGATCAATGGGAGGGGAGAGGATGGGGTAAAGTGGGGTACAGAGCTGCAGAAAGACAGGGTGACTTCAGGACTGCTAAAATCTTAGAGGTGGGAGGTGAGAATGGTGGGGAACACGTAAAGTTTTCCACACCCCACCCCATTTGAGGGAGTCCTGGCGCCCCCTCGAGTCTCCCTGAGCCCATGCACTAGGCATTAGTCATCATCACGATGTCTTGATCACCTGGTCTGTACCTGCATGCAGAAGGCACTCTGGTAGGCCAGGGCCTTCAGGAGGCTTTGCTGTTTCCAGAATCATGTAAATTAAAAATTGGTAATCATCTGGGCAGATGTGACACTCTCAGACCATGGCTTGGCAAGTGAGCAACAAGCCCCCTTTTATGAAGGAAAAGGTACCCCCATTTCCAGGGTAGTGTCCCAAAGCCACAGCATGTTGAATTTTAACAAGAAATTCAATTTTCTCACCCCCCCACCCACCAAATGTGGTAACTCCCTATTTGACAGGGATTCTACAAGTTTGGAATCTCTTAGGACCTATTGAATGAAAGGTCTTTGGGAGAAAAATGTCTGAGATTTTGCTTTACTTGGACTTTCAAAGAAGCACACAATGAGACTAGTATGGAAGGGCAAGTTTCTTTGGGAGGTGATCTTAGGAGTTGCAGACCAGGAGGGTTGGTAGGAGCCTGAGGTGTGACACTTGGGTGCTGTAAGGGTAATGGTTCCTGAGATGGTACATTGTGGGTAATCGCCACTTTTTAGCACTTCCTTTAAGGAAATCACTGATTGCTAAGTTTGGTGTAATGTAAATGCCTGGTAAAGTTGGTCACCAAATCCCCTTTTTATAGAAAGACACTGACCACAGCTTTAGCATTTCCTAAACACCGGACACTCAGTAGATCCTTTATTTACATGGTCATATCTAGTCCTCACTGGCTGCCTGGGTTGTGGGTATTATTGGCCCCTCTTCACAGATGACAGCCTCAGAGATGGGCCTCCATAGCTTCTGCAAGATGCTTCTTTCATTTTGGGCCATTTTGTGAATGTTAAGGTAATAGCACAACAGTATGTTATAGTGCCTGAAGTATCCCTTTATCAGTAATATATATTGAAATAAATTTTATGGCATGTTAAGTGCCAATTTAAAAACTTCTTTTCAGATACAAGTCAATATTGTAAGGAGATATCACTTCACACCCATTAGGGTGGCTGTCATAAAGGAGATAGGTAATAAGTGTTGACAAGGAAATGGAGAATTTGGAACCTTTATGCACTACTGGTGGGAACATAAAATAGTACAGCCACTTTGGAAAACAATCTGGCAATTCTTCAAAAAGTTAAATATAGGCTATACGATCCAGCAATTCCATTCCTATGTATATAACCAGCAGAAATGAAAGCATATGTCCACATAAAAACTTGCACGTGAATGTTCATAGCAAAAAGTTGAAACAACCCAATGTCCTGTCAGCTGATGAATGGACACAGAAAACAGTATGGGCATACAGTGGCATTATTCAGTCACCAAAGTCAATGAAGTACTAATTCCTGCTATAGCATGGGTGAACCTTGAAAACATGCTAAGTGAAGGAAGTCAGGCATTTATATAAAATGTCCAGAGCAGGCACATTTATAAAGACAGAAAGTAGATTAATGGTTGTCTTGAGCACGGGAGACAGAGGGATGGGAGTGACTGCTAATGGTTGCAGCATTTCTTTTAAGGGTGATGAAAATGTTCTGGAATTAGACAATAGGATATTTGCTTGATTTCATGAATAGTCTAAAAACCACTGAATTGTACACTTTTATTAAAGAAGTAAATTTTATGACATATCAATTAAATTACAATAAACAAAACAAGACCTTCTGGCAGGATATTTGTGTTGATAAAAAATGAGTATCAAGGACGTCTGCCTTTTAGTTAGTATTTTGGAAACATTCTTTCAGGGTGTTATTTTTTTAATTTTTTTTTTATTTTTTAGAGACAGAGTCTCACTTTATCGCCCTTTAGGTAGAGTACCATGGCGTTACCATGGCATCACACAGCTCACAACAACCTCCAACTCCTGGGCTTAGGCGATTCTGTTGCCTCAGCCTCCTGAGTAGCTGGGACTACAGGTGCCCGCCACAGTGCCCGGCTATTTTTTTGTTGCAGTTTGGCCAAGGCCGGGTTTGATCCTACCACCCTTGGTATATGGGGCTGGTGCTTACTCGCTGAGCCACAGGCGCCACCCCCCAAACCATACAACTTTTAAGGAGGAAGTATGTCTTTTTTTTCCTCTCTCAGATAAGAGAGATGTGGAGTGTGAACAATTAGCTCCCAAATTGAAACAAAGCTGCAGTGCAGGTAGGTCTGTTTTGTTCTGGAGGGCAGCACCAGGCCCAGTGCTTCTAGGAGGCAGCTTTGAAATCAATATAAGAACACTTTCTAACACTTTCCTCTCAGGGCTCATGGAGACAGGTGTTCAACATTGATTGGAAGGAGGTTGGATTGGCTGATGCTGAAGTTCATGTGAACTTTAAGAGACTGTAGTTCTGATTCTCCTGTGGTCCTACTACAGTTCCATGGCAGTGACTCTTTGCTCATTGGGCTAATTAATTACAGTAGAACCTATGTAAGTTGACTACTCAAGGGACGGTAACAACTGGTCAACATGCAGAGGTGGTCAGCATAAAGAACTAGGCCTGTTGTACTGATATGTACATGTGGTACGTGTCCAGTCAATGAAAATTAGGTCAACTTAAGGAGGTGGTGGATGTAGGAAGGTGGTCAGCTATGAAGGTTCTATAGTATATATTTGGAAAAAATTTGGAATTGATAGGGAAGAAAACAGAAGGAAAAAAAGGAGCAGAGGCTCATACTTATTGTTTCCTTGGTGATTAGAGAGAGCAGGTGATTTTAAAGCAGACTTCTAGAGCATTAGAAGGGAGACAGAAACTGGATGCCAGGCATGGAGCCACAGCCTATCTAACTGGCCTTAAACCGTCTACCCTCTCTTGATCTCATCTTATTTATAAAAGACGAGGTTCGTTTGGGATGAACCTTGAAGAACCTTTTGGCTCTGAAAAATTCTGGAAGTTTTCTTAATACCTTCGACTTATAGCCTTGAATCTGTCTTTCCTTAGCCTCTGACCAGCCTTTGTCTGTTTTTATTCTCTCTGTTGAGAAGAATGTTTGCCATACGCAGGCCACTATTTTTCTTGCCGATCTTGCCCTTCTCAGATCATCAGCCCTTTTCTCCTTAGTGGTTTCATGTCAGTCCTGCCTTCATGGTTAATACGTTCTTGACTATTGTAGGATTCAGCAGGAGTCTCAGATTCCCTTGCTTTAGCTTTCATATGAGTCTTAGTGCATACTGTTTTAGATGTCTCCTGCTTTTCCAATAAATCAAAAGCTTCTTAGGAAAACAGCACTGTGTAAAGGAAGAACACTTGAAATCAGAGGCTTGAAATTATTTCCCCGAAGGAATAGAGCTGATAACATGGTTCAGCTGTAGTTATCATTTTATAATACCCAGCTTGGGTATACCTGTAGCTCAGTGGCTAGAATGCCAGCCATATACACTGGAGCTGGCGAGTTCGAACCCAACCTGGGCCTGCCAAACAACAGTGACAACTACAACCCCAAAACAGCCAGGCGTTGGGGCAGGTGCCTATAGTTCCAGCTACTTGGGAGGCTGAGGCAAGAGAATTGCGTAAGCCCAAGAGTTTGAGGTTGCTGTGAGCTGTGACACCACAGCACTCTACTGAGGGCGACATAGTGAGACTCTGTCTCAAAAAAAAAAAAAAAAATACCCAGCTCATAGAGTTACTGTGTGAATTAAATGAGATTGTACAAGGATTTCGGTCATAGTGGTTGGTGACAGTGTTGAGAAGGTGAAAGAACTCTGTTGTCTACTGTGCTTTCAGGAGGGACGTCACATAAGCACCTGCGACAGGGAGCTAATGACTGTTCTCGGTAATCAGCTCCTCTTCGGAATACAGAACTCCCCAGTGTCTGAAAATTCTACGAAGTGAGTTTAAATCTCTCTGTGAAAATTTTAGTTTGATTTTTTTTCCTTTTCTTAGTAAAAATAAAAAAAGATCATTCAGGTCATTGGCAACTATTGGTCACAACTCTTAGTCTCAGGGATTGTTACCAGATTACTTCTTTATTATCTCTCCTTTCCTCAACATCCCTCTTGGGTGTCCATCTTCTAAATGTTTACAGGAGTTTTTTGCTTTCCTGTGTCTCCCAGACTACATTCTTATCAGGTTGGGGACAGTTGTTGAGTAATGGGTCAAATGTATTAATAGGCAAGCCATATGGTTCATAGACACTTTGGTCTCAGCAACTTGATAGGAGTTCTGGTGGTTTGATTTTATTTTAAATTAAGTATAAAAGTGTAAGAACCATCTGTTCTTTTTTTATGTGATCCTGGTAAGTTATTAATTTTAGTTACACTGCTCCTATGCAGTTAGCACTGTTATATGTGGCAGCTTCATGGTAAAGCTGGTGTCCTTTATTTTCAGTAGAAATGTGTGTGGAATATTTATATCTCTTGCAGATCTTCATAAACTGAAGTTTGCCTACACGCAGTTAGGTCTTGGGATTTATATGGCTGCTGTTTCATGGTGGTTAAATGCTTTAATTGTAGGGGTCCATTTGATTGGTTGAGAATAGGTCACATTACTAATTACTATGGAGCAAACCAAACAGGGTATTGTGACAGAGTGATGCCAGGGTGGGCTGCTTTAGTTAGGATCATGACAGCCCTCAAGGGAGGATAAGTTTGAGTTGAGTTCTGAAGAGTGGTAAGGAGGCAGACAAGTGAAGATCTGTAGTGAGCCACGTGGAAATGTGCAGAGAGAGAATTCTAAGGGGAAGAAAGGGTTAGGAGCAAAGACTATGCACAGGAAAGCAAACATGGTGCAGAAAGAAGTCCTTTGGGCCACACTGTCGTGAGAGGAGGAATAATGCAGGCACCTGAGGTCATTGAGGGTCTACTCTAAGAACAATAGTGGCCATTGGAAGGTTTTAGGTGCGGAAATGAGCATCTGATTTATAGTTTTAGGAAGCTCACTCTGCCTGCTAAGTGGAAATTTAATTGTTTGAAACAAGAATGGTAGCATGGAGACCAGACAGGAGGCTATAGTTGTATAGAAGAAATTGATGGAGAAATGATGGACTAACTTTGTGTGGTATGAACAGTGAGATGTGATAGAATTTGGGATGTTTTGTGGATATGGAATCTATGGAATGTATTGAAAGATTCTTAGGTTTCCAGTCTAAGTAATGAAGTGATTGGTGGTATAGTTCTTGCTCAGATGCAGAGGGCTCGATGGTTGTTTTGGCCAGTTAAGTTTGAGATGGCTAACAGATACCCACGTGAAACTGTCTAGTGGGCATATGAATCTGAGGGTTAGAAGAGAGGTGAAGGCTGAAATACTCATTTAAAATACATGCAGGTCAAGAATATCGACAGAGAAAGGCTGAGGTCTGGGTCCTGAATACGCCATCATTTAGAAGTTTGAAAGAGACTCCAGTAAAGGACATAGAGGTAGCCAGGAAGGTTGGAGAGAACCATATGCCTAACAGACATCTCTGTAGGAAAAGTGTCTCCCGAAGGAGTAACTGTGACCTCATCACTCAGATTCAAGTGTTAGTACTCAGCACCCATATTAAAGTGCAATTCAAAAGTTTATTTCATAGCCGTTAACTCAGTGACAACTAGATCAAGCTGGGCCCAACATCTGCCTAAGGAGGTCCTTAGCCACAGTGGGATCAGAAAAGGAGACTGTTTTCTCCTTTGGGGCCGGGGGAAAGGGTCTCTTTTCAAGTTTCAATCAGAATTTGTGAGATTTTTTTGTACCATTGCTAAAGTAGGCAAAAGGTAATTAGTTTTGTTGCTGGTATTTTTTTTTTTTTTTTAGAGGCAGAGTCTCACTTTGTCACCCTCAGTTGAGTGGCATTATAGCTCATAGTAACCTCCAGCTCTTGGGCTCAGGTGATTCTCTTGCCTCAGCCTCCCAAGTAGCTGGGACTACAGGCACCTGCCACAATGCCCGGCTATTTTTTTTGTTGCTGCAGTTTTGCTGGGGCTCGGTTTGAACCCACCACCCTCGGTATATGGGGCCGGCGCCCTACTCACTGAGCCATATTTTAATGGCAATCATATCTACAGCTGATAGTACTATGCCACAAGTTAGTTATTTTGAACTATTCAGTAACTGAATTTTTTTTTTTTTTTTGAGATAAGAGTCTCATTTTGTCACCTTCGGTAGAGTGCCATAGCATCACAGATCATAGCAAACTCAAACTCAAGCGATTCTCTTGCTTCAGCCTCCCAGGTAGCTGGGACTACAGGTGCCCGCTACAATACTTGGCTATTTTCAGAGACAGGGTCTTGCTCTTGCTCAGGCTGGTCTCAAACTCGTGAGCTCAGGCAATCTACCCACTTGGCCTCCCAGAGTGCTTACAGGCACCAGGCCCCCAGTAACTGAATTCTAATTCTCTTTAATGGCTTTAAGGGTCACCTAAATTAAAAGCCTATGACTAACTCAGTCTAAGAAAGGATGCATAAAAATGTTTGTATTTTAACCTACTTAATATGTCAATCCTAACAAGATTTGTCTCATAACAAATCATTTTTTACACTTTATCTTTTCTTAGTATCAACTCAGTAGTCGTGACCTGAAGGCAGCTTTTCTGTTTGGGAGTTAACTGTAAGTTATGGAGAATTACTGCATCTTCTGTTGTCATTTGATAAATTATATTATTCAAATGAGCAGTAGGGATTCTCTACCTCTTGAAGTGAAATCATAATGTACTCCAATAAACATTTTAAACTGAAGGACAAAATTGGGGAATTCTACTTTTTTGTACCATGTACTATAATTTAGTAGGTCATTGTCTGCAGTATTAAGTGTGTTTTCTCAAAACTCAAAGCCAGGATCAAGTTATAAATAAGATAGCTTATTTTGGTGATTCTCATTGAATTTGGAGAAATAGTAGATTTGTTTTAAATTAAGCAAAGCTGCATTTTCTTTCCAGGAGATTCAATGGATGACAAATACATTAGAACCTCTGTAAGTTGACCACCCAAGGGACTGTAACAAACTGGTCAACATACAGAGGTGGTCAACATATAGAACTAGGCCTTAGTACATGTGGTCTATGAAAATTAGATCCATTTAAGGAGGTGGTCAGTGTAGAGAGGTGGTCAGCTATGGGAGGTACATAGAGAAACTCTGTCAATGTTTATTCTTACCTTTTACTCTACTGTCATTTAGTTGAATGTTATAAATAGGTAAAGCTGATAAGAACATGGTAGGCTGGGGCGGCGCCTCTGGCTCATTGAGTAGGGCGCTGGCCCCGTATACTGAGGGTGGCGGGTTCAAACCCGGCCCCGGCCAAACTGCAACTAAAAAATAGCTGGGGTTTGTGGCCAGCGCCTGTAGTCCCAGCTGCTCGGAAGGCTGAGGCAAGACAATCACCTAAGCTCAGGAGTTGGAGGTTGCTGTGAATAGTGATGCCACAGCACTCTACTGAGGGTGACAAAGTAAGACTCTGTCTCAAAAAAAAAGAACATAGTAGGCTGATAGTTGCCAATAGATTGTGGTGAGGAATATTCTCTTGGTTATTTAATCAAATACTTGGTTCCTTAACTGAAGGAGACTTACTGGGAATAAATTGTCAGAAAATGTTTCTATTCCCTAATTTTAGTAGAAGGACTCTATTTTTGATGCTTTGCATAAAAACAAGATTTTTATGGTATGTGAAAGTTCTCCATTTTTCCAAGATCAAACTGAAAGTAGCTCATTTACCTGGTGAGCTCAATCCTGTTTTGAAAGACTGAAGCTCAGGATGTAGGTATTTACTTCCATCCAGCTCTACACAAGTGATGAAGGAGTAAACGTTAAGCCACTCTGACAGCTGTGTACTTATTTTGTGTGAAGATTATGAGCTGTAACAAGCCTTGCCCTTGGATCCTTCATTAGCAGTTATCTTCCTGTGGAGTCACACTGTCCTTCCTGGTGTCCAGATCCACTCGTAGGAGGTGCAGAGTGGGAGTGAAGGAGGCTTTGGCTCTTCTCTTTTCTCCCTTCTCTTCTCCTGCCCTCCCCTCTGCCACGTGGGAAACCTGAAGATGAAGGGCCTTAAAGGGCCTCCTGGTGGGCTGGGCTGTGGGAAAGGGCACTTAGCACTGGGCCTGGCACGTAAATACTCAGTAACTCCTTGAGTACTGAGTGATTGGACATCAGGGCTGACTCAGCCTTCTTGATTTACTGTACAGAAGGGCTCCCTTCCTCTTGGGAGCCTGGACTCAGTTAAGGTACCACTTACGTGTAGGAAAAGAAAACACAAGAATTCTTTGGGACAAAAAGCAATGATATCTTCGTAATAAGAGCAGCTTCTTAAATCTGTTTGTGCCATTTTCCCATTGAATAAATCCAAGCACATCACCTTGGCTGGCAGTGCCAGTATGAACTGGTTCCTAATTTCCTTGCCAATCTCTTCTTGTACTCTACTCCAGTTCCTCAAACATACCAGGCACTTTGCTGTCTGCTCAGCATCTGGCTAGAATGGGCTTCTACAGCTCTTCACGAGCCTCTGACGTTCTGATCTCTGAAGGATCTGCCTAACTGGTTGCTTCTTTAGTGAGACCTTCCTTGCCCTCTCTGTTATCCTCTCTGTCCCGTTATTTTATATGTAGGCATTTTGTGTACTCCTATGTGTTTGTTTTCTTATCAGCTATCTGCTCCACTTAACTGAACATTTCACAAAGGAGGACTGTTTTCTGAATTGTTCAGTATGTAGTGCAGTGCCTGGCTCAGTGTAAGCTCTCAGTAAATATTTATTCAAATGAATGAATGGCTGTCAGCCTACCTTTCTTCAATAATGTATTTCAAATTAAAAAAAATTTTTTTGTTCTCAGATTCTCAAGTTCACACTTGTAAAAATTCCTTAGTTTTGGTAAAGAACTGTCTTAAAGAATAGGTTGGTGATTTAGTGCCCATGGTCTAACTACTAGTATTAGCATGTTTTATTCCTAAACTTCTAACATGTTTTCTCCACCTTTTTTGTCTTTTATCTTTCTTTTTTTAGCAAGGGAAGCCATATGTCTTTGACAGAGTGCTACCTCCCAACACAACCCAAGAGCAGGTTTACAATGCGTGTGCAAAGCAAATTGTCAAAGGTAAGTGCTATTCCTTTATTTCCTCCTGGGCCTTTCAGAGTAATTGAAAACATTAAGTGATATTTGCAGCCTAGGAATCAATGTGCCTTGACTCTAAGAGGCTGGCTAATTGGAAACACTGAATTATAGCCTTGGCTCTGGTCTTGATTTACTATGATGTCAGGCAAATTAATAATCTCACTATGCCTCCTTTCCAAGGATGTTTCTTTATTTCTTTTGCCACCTTTTCCATTTTGTCACCCCAAAACTTAAAAACAGGGTAAGCGATGGTCACACTATTTCTGTAATGATTTTAAAATACTACTGCAGATGGTATAGAACTTCCTTTTTCCTTTGAAGGAGCGAACATATATGCTTGATGCTCCAGTTGTACATCTTTGGTTGATTTATTTTGTGCATTTGTGTTCTTTTTCCTAATGTCTCTCAAAAATAAGCCTTAAATGTGGAAAATTCTTGCCATCAAAGAATTTTATAAAGTGTCATGAAACCCTATTGAGCTGTTCTTGCTACTCAACATTCCTTAATAATACTTTAACCTCGCTCACTTTCAACCTTCCCACCCTGATCCTGACACTTGTTCCTCCAAACAGGTAGCCTCAAGCCTACATTTATATCTGAGACATCAGTCCTTTTCTCTGGGATTGGCATTGGCCCTGGAGGATTTGTGTCAAAATAACAGCAGGGAGATGAAGCAATTTACACGTTGCTCTACTTTGCCCTTTCAAATCAGGGACAGGTTAGAGCTTGCATTGGCAGAGCCTGCCATCTGGACAGGGCTAGGGGGCATCTCCTGTTACTTTGCTTTTCATCATCAAATCCTTGCTTTCAAATTTGAATGCTATGGCAACTGTGCTTTCAGATGTCTTGATGCTGCCACCTGTATAGGGAGCTCTAGGTTTAAAAAGCAAGAAGTTTAAAAAAAAAAAAAACACTTCATCATTTTAGATCTGCTTGTTTTTAGAAGCTGAGCTGACTAACCTATCTATTTGAAATTCATGAAAATCAGCTCTGTGTGCATCTGTGCAATTAATTCTGACCCTGGACACCTGCGTGGGAGACTCTTGTCAGTATGGAATGTTTCTTGCTGAGGTGTATGGTTATTCACATTCTTGTTACAGACATCAATTAATTTTGAAGGTCTTCATAGTGAGGTTATCACAGAAAACTGAAGAGGTAAAAAACAAGCCTGAATTTGAGCTCTTTGGAATTAACAGTATAGTCCTATATCTGGTGGCAATTTTTGTCTTTTTTCTACTTTTACTCTTTGCTGCTCTTTCTATCTAAACATATTTTCTCTCTGTTTTTACAGTATATCTTTCTTAGTTTGCTCTTCCTCAGCCCTATTTCCCTTCTATTACTGGACTCATTCATATTTTTAATAAAGTAAGATTAATCACACATGTGCCAGAATTTTCTTCTTTTTCTCTTCCCCTTCATTCTCAGAAGCAAATAGTGTTTACCACATGCTGTGCTAAGCATGAGGGCTATTTAAATGCATCCTGCCCTCCCTAAGCTGGCATAATTAGAAATGGATGGACTGTATTTAGAAAACAAATCCTGTGATTAGCAAACTATGGTAATAATCTTCCAGTCTTTATTCACTAGAGAAGTTTGGGTCCCTTTTAATGTTTGTATTTTTCTACTGTATGGAATGTCAGAAATGAACAGTCCCTTGGGGGCAAGTCTTGTGAAGATATGACCTAACTTTGGATAACTTGAGACCCAGTACGTGGTGAGCCATACAGAACACTATGTAGAGTAAAATCAGTCTCTGACATGATATGATAAACAGATATTTCCAGGACACCATAAATATAAAATGAGCATACTCATTTGGTAGCAATAAGGGAAGCTTATTCTGTCTTTTTTTTTTTTTTTTTTTTGCAGTTTTTGACTGGGGCTGGGTTTGAACCTGCCACCTCTGGTATATAGGGCCAGCACCCTACTCCTTTGAGCCACAGGCACTGCCTGGTTTATATGAACATTTTTTCGTATAATTTTTC
>CAUYRH010171784.1:0-10969 GCA_963574655.1 Perodicticus potto | reverse complement strand
GGAGGAGACGGGGAAAGACCGGGAGAGGAACGGAGAGAGCTTCTCTCTCCCCACTTGAAATCTCTCCCTCTACCAGGAGCTTTGGTGTTTTCTGTATTCTTTTCTGTAAATCAATTCTGTCTTACCATGGAGGGGTGGTGGGGGGAATAATGTAATGAAGATAATAAAATACATGTATTTAAAAAAAAATACAAAACTCTAGTATTTAGAGAACAATACCCTGATTTTCTATACTTGCTTCAGGAAGCTACTCCAGAAGTGTAGCTTGCCATCCCTAATGCTGCTTGCCTCTTGCTGGGGGCAAGGGGTTGATAGCCAAAATCATGTTGACAGCCAAAATCCATCAAACTTCAGATTTACCAGTCAATCTCTCCCTTGGAAGCTGAGTCACTAAATCGTACCCTCAGGTAGTTTCTGCCAATACAAATGGCCAGTTGGGAGATGGATGCTTCATATTCTGCCATCTTCCCTAACATTACTCTCCAAAACAGACTTTTCAAATGCTAGTATGTATTCTTTCTTTTTCTTTTCAATATATGATTATTATTCCCATTTTTAGAATATAAAAGTCATATTTTCATTGTAAAAATACTAAAACATGAATGTAGATAGTAAGTCCCTTTTTCCCAAAAGGAGCAGTATGTGAAAATTTCACATCCTGAAAAATTTTAAACAAAAATACTATGTACAGTTTTTAGTTATGCAATTTTTTTCTCCAATTTTGAGTGTATTTTGTACACTCATTGTACACACTCAAACCATCATTACAAATCATGGTTTTTTTTTTTTGGAATGATAATTATGTGATGGCTACTAAAGTTTTTTTTAAAAAATTGTAGAATTCATTGATTTATAGTGTATTCAGAATCATGCAACCATCACAATTGTCTGTTTCATGTCACTATAACAGAATACGTAAACTAAGTGATTTATAAAGAACAGACATTTATTTCTCACAGTTCTGGAGTTTGAGAAGTCCTTAAAGTCCCAGGTCAAGGTTCTGGCCTCAGGTGAGGGCTTTCTTGCTATGTCCTCACGTGGTAGAAGGGCAAGAAAGAATGAAGCCACTCATGCAAGTCCTTTGTTATGGTGATGTTAATCCATTCATGAGGATAGGGTCCTCATGACCTAAACATCTCCCTTTAGGTTCCACCTCCCAACATGGTTGCATTGGGAAGTAAATTTCCAGCTCATAAATTTGGCGGAGATACATAATCAATTTAGAACATTGTCATCACTTCCAACAGAAACTCCCTGCCCATAAACATTTACTCCCCCTTTTCCTTTAACCTCTACAGGCACAGTCAAACACTAATCTAAGCCTGTTCAAGACATTGTATATAAATTAAATCATACAATACAAGGTTTTCCACAACTGGCTTCTGTCATGTACAATAATATTTTAAGCTTCATCCATGTTCTAATATGTATCAGTAGTCTATTCATTTTTATGGCCAAATGCCATTCCGTTCTAAGAATCTACCTTTATCCATTCATCAGTGGATGGACATTTGGGTCGTATCTACTTTTTGCTATCATGACTAATGCTGCTGTGAACACTTGTATATAAGTTTTTGTATGGATATATGTTTTCATTTTTTCTTTCATACCTTGGAATAGAATTGCTGGTGTATGTGGTAATATCAATATTTAAAATTTTGGGAAACTTTTAAATTGCTTTACAAAGCAGCAGCACCATCTTATTCAATTGCCATATATGAAAGTTCTAGTTTCCAACACATTCTTTCTAACACTTGTTATTTTCTGTCTTTTTTATTATAACCATTCCTACTAAATGTGAAGTGGTTTTGACTTGTGACTGCTGATGTTGAGCATATTTTCACATACTCAATAGCCATCTGTGCATCCTCTTTGGAGAAATATTTTTTATATAGTCACATGAGGTTATTTGTCTTTTATTATTGTGTTGTAAGCATTCTTCATATATCCTAGAAACAAATCCCTTATCATGTCTGTCGTCTACAAATATTTTCTTTGTTTTTTTGGTCTTTTCCTTTTGGATAGTATTCTTTACACAAAAGTTTTTAATTCTCATAAACTCCATTTTATTTTTTTCTTTTCTTATTTGTGCTTTTGGAGTTGTATATAAGAAGCCATTTTCTAATTTAAGGTCATGAAGATGTATTGCTATGTTTTCTGAGAGTTTTATACTTTTAGCTCATATATTTACTTTTATTGTCCACTTTGAATTTTCATATATGTTGTGAAGTGGGAGTCCAATTTCATTTTCCATGTGGATATGCAGTTGTCCCACCACTAGTTGTTAAAGTCTATTGTTTTCTTCATTGAATTGTTTAGCACTCTTGTTGAAAATCAATTGACTATAAATAAAATGGTTTATTTCTGGACTCTTAATTCTATTCCATTGGTCTATATGCCTATCCTTAACACTACTGCCATGTTGTCTTTATTATTACTCTAGCTTTTGCAGTATGTTAAACATGAATCTTTCATTATTCTTTTTTTTCAATTGAATGTAATTGAAGTTTTGATAGAAACTCTACTCCTTATGAATGCAGTGAGGAACACAGAAATCCCTCTCCTCCCAGCACTCATAAGGAATAGAACTTTGATTTTGTTGAGAGTGGGAGAGGGAGGGGATGAAGAAAAGAAGGAGAAAGTCATGGCTCAGATACCACAGACTCTTGCTATTCTTACTGAGTTTTAGTAGACTTCTAGGACAAATGTTGCTCCTTTTACTGAATAGTCTTAGGACAACTTCTACATACTTGAAAGGGCTGTAATTTTATAATTTTTACCAGTTGTGGTTGTTTCCCTGGGGACAAGATCCATGTTGCTCCTCAAAGTTCCATGGCCATTACCCATTTTCTTAACTCTATATTGAAATTTTAGGAGAGCAAGTGGTTTTTTTCCCTTAATGAGAATTTGAAGATGTGATAACTTTTTATAAATTCATGATTTCTGGGGAAAACCAGGGGAATTCTTTTAGTAATAGAAATGTTAAAAGGACTATTTCTTTAAAAAATTGCTTTTCTGGAGACATTCTTCTCTTTTTAATTCCATTTAATATGGGGATACAAGTGTTTAGGTTACAGTGTTTTGATTTTTAAGGTAAAGGTCAAGTTGTAATTGAACCCTTTAACCAGGGGGTGCGCTGGACATCCTTACATTGTGTGCATTATGTGAGAACTTGTGAATCCCCCTCCCTCTTTTACTTTCCCCTTTCTATCCTCTCTCTTCCCTCTCACTTGAATATACATGTGTTTTTCTTTCATGTGGGTGTGTGGTTGCTTATATATTGGTTTCATATTACTATTGAGTACATTGGATACTTGCTTTTTAATTCTTGTGATACTTTACTAAGAGAAATATGTTTCAACTCCATCTAGGTAAACAGAAAATATCTTTCTGTTTCTGTTTTCTGTGTAGTTTCCATCTTTTTAATGGCTGAATAGTATTCCATGGTATACATATACCACCGTTTGTTGATACATTGGTTGATGGGCATTTGGGTTGCTTACACTTAGTATTCCATGGTATACATATACCAAAGTTTGTTGATACATTGGTTGATGGGCATTTGGGTTGCTTACACAACTTAGAAATTATAAATTGACCCACAATAAACATTCTGGTGCAGGCTCAGTGCCTGTGGCTCAACGGGCTAAGGCACCAGCCACGTACACCTGAGCTGGCGGGTTCGAATCCAGCCTGGGCCCACCAAACAACAATGACGGCTGTAACCAAAAAAATGGCCAGGAGTTGTGGCGGGCACCTGTAGTCCCAGCTACTTGGGAGGCAGAGGCAGGAGACTCGCTTGAGCCCAGGAATTGGAGGTTGCTGTGAGCTGTGATGCCATGGCACTCTGCCCAGGGTGACAGCTTGAGGCTCTGTCTCAAAAATAAAATAAAATAAAATAAAAAATAAACATTCTGGTGCAAATGTCTTTGTGGTACAATGACTTTTGTTCTTCTGGGTAGATACCTACCTAGTAATGGGATTGCAGGATCAAATGGAAGGTCTTTAGTTCCTGGGGGATTCTCTATTTTTCTTTCCAAAACGGCTGTATCAGTTTGCAATCCCACCAGCAGTGTAGAAGTGTTCCCTTCTCTCCACATCCATGCCAGCATTTGCAGTTTTGGGACTTTGTGACATGGGCTAATCTTACTGGGTTTAGCTGATATCTCAGAGTGGTTTTGATTTGTATTTCTCTGAAGATTAAAGATGATAATCATTTTTTAATGTGTTTGTTGGCCATTTATCTGTCATCTTCAGAGAAGTTTCTGTTCAGGTCTCTTGCCCACTCATAAACGGGGTTGTTTGTTCTTTTCTTGTTGATTGAGTTTTAGAGATCCCTATAGATTCTAGTTACATTAAGAAAGTAATTTCTCAGATAATCTTAGGGCTTATATACCAGACCTAAAATGCTTGTCATCTAATTTTAGTTACATGAGAAAGTAAATGTTGCCATGTTTAAGACACTATTATTTTGGGTTTTCTATATCTTGTAGCAAATCCAAATCCTGATATATCAAATGTTCAACTAATTTAGCTAAGACAAATTAAATACTTTTGTGTGTTAAAATTTTATAGCTTAAGAGTCAGTCTTTATATAGAACACAAATTTGGTATTAAGATTCTTAGACCATTTTATGGTAAATATAAAATAGTTAATGAATTCAGTTTTTAAGGGGTGTGGGCATTTATAAATATCTCAGGGAAAGTTGCTAGATTAACTAGCAGTTAGAATGTATTTATTTAACACCAAGTATTTGCCTATATCCACAGTGAGTGCATATGTATGTTAGAGAAATGAGATTCGTATGCATGAAACAACTAGAGAACAATACACATGTATTTCTTTGGCATTTACAGCTCACTTTATAGCTGTCTATATATAATATCTTATCTCTGACTCTGTTGAGGCCACACATGATTCATCATTTTTTCTTAATTTATTTTTTATTTATTGAATCATAGCTCTGTACATTAGCGCAATCATGGGGTACAGTGTGTGGGATTCATATACAATCTGAAATATTTTCATCCAACTGTTTGACATAACCTTCATGAGATTTTCTCATTTATTATGTGAAAACATTTGTGTTCTGCATTTAGTAGGTTTCACCTGTCCCTTCTAAGATGCACCATAAGTGTGATTCAACTATTTACCCTCTCTTCACCCACCTCCCCTCCCCCATCCCTCCCTTACCCCTTTCCCCATATTCTTGTGCTATAATTGGGTTATAGCCTGCATATGAAAGTTATAATTTAGCTACATAGTAGGGCTGTATACATTGGATACGTTTTCTTCCATTCTTGAGATACTTTGCTAAGAAGAAGGTGTTCCAGCTCGATCCATGTAAATATGAAAGAGGTAAAGTCATCACCTTTCTTTAAGGCTGCATAATATTCCATGGTATACATGTACCACAATTTATTAATCCATTCGTGGATCTATGGGCACTTGGACTTCTTCCATGACTTAGCAATTATGAATTGGGCTGCAATAAACAATCTGGTACAGATATCTTTGTAATAATGTGATTTTTGGTCTTCTGGGCATATACCAGGTAAAGGAATTATAGGATCAAATGGCAGATCTATTTTTAGATCTCTGAGTATTCTCTAAACGTCTTTCCAAAAGGAATGCATTAGTTTGCATTTCCATCAGTGATGTAAAAGTGATCCCTTTTCTCTGCATCTACACCAGCATCTCTTCTTTTGGGATTTTGTCATGTGGACTAATCTTACTGGAGTTAGATGATATCTCAAGGTAGTTTTGATTTGCATTTCTCTGATGATTAAGGATAGTGAGCATTTTTTCATGTGTCTGAAGGCCATGTGCCTGTCTTCCTTAGAGAAGTTTTTCTGCAGATCCTTTGCCCATCCAGAGATGGGATCACTTGTTCTTATCTTGCTAATACATTTGAGTTTTCTGTGGATTCTGGTTATTAAACCTTTGTCAGAGGCATAACCTGCAAATATTTTCTCCCATTCTGAGGGCTGTCTGCTTGCTATACTTACTGTGTTCTTGTCCGTGCAGAAGCTTTTTAGTTTGATCAGGTCCCAGTAGTGTATTTTTGATACTGCTTCAATTGCCTGGGGGGGTCTTCCTCATAAAGTATTCGCCCAGGTCAATTCTTTCAAGAGTTTTCCCTGCACTTTCTTCTAGTATTTTTATAGTTTCATGTCTTAAGTTTAAATCTTTAATCCACTGTGAGTCTGATAATATCCTGGAGTGCTCGTTTAGTTATGGCAAATTTCTTCAACATATGGATGTCATTAAAGTATTTAATTTGTCCATCATAAACGAAACTCAGTTTGGCTGGGTATAGGATCCTGGGTTGGAAGTTATTTTGTTTTAGGAGGTTAAAAGTCAATGACCACTCCCTTCTAGCTTGAAATTTTTGAGCAGAGAGATCTGCAGTTATTCTAATATTTTTTCCCCTTGTAGGTAATGGTTTTCTTGGATCTGGCTGCTTTCAGAATCTTTTCCTTCATATTAACTTTAGTGAAGTTGACTGTGATGTGCCTGGGGGGATGTCTTATTCGGGTTGAGTCGTGCTAGGGTTCTGAAACTGTCTGCTATCTGAATTTCAGAGACTGTAGGCATGTCTGGAAAATTCTCTTTCATAATCTCAAGAAGAAGGGACTCTGTCTTGTGAAGCCAGTCCGTCACTTTCAGGTATCCCTATAAGACGAATATTGGTTTTCTTTGACTTATCCCAGAGCTCTCTGAGAGAATGATCCGTTTTTGCCTTCCATTTCTCTTCCTCTTTGAGTGTTTGGGAGTGTTCAAAAGCTCTGTCCTCCATGTTAGAAATCCTTTCTTCTCCTTGCTCCATTCTGTTACTGAGGGCTTCTGCTGTATTTCTCAGATCTTTGAGGGCTGCAACTTCTTGTCTCAATGTGTCAAAATCTTTGTTCATTTTGTCTTTGAATTGGTTGAATTCTTGAGACATCTTCTGAATTAATCCTACAGTTTCTACCTCCATCTTACTTCTATTTTGTTGATCCTGTTTGCAATCCAAATTCTAAATTTGATTTCAGACATCTCAGCTATTTGTTTGTGGATGGGATCTTCTGGATTGGCTGGTTTGTCATTCTTTGGGGGAGTTGAACTGTTTTGTTTATTCATGTTGCCAGAGTTTTTCCGCTGATTCTGTCCCATGATTGTTTTTCAGTGTTTATCTAGATGAGCAGGTCAGGCGAAAGTGGACTGGAAACTTCTATGGTTGTGGTTGACCAGCCCTTCACCTAGGAGCTGGGACTGGTGACTATAGCTTTTCCTCTACAATTTTACAAAGTACTTGTGCAGTATTGCAGTCTGTGACTCTAGAGGCCTGCTTGGTGTAGTGGGGGTAGGTGGTTCTGTCTTGTATTTAGCTGATCACTGTCTAATCCTAGTGTATCAGTGTCCCTGGATTACAGTCTCAGCTTTGGTGAAATACAAGCTACTAGGACATCCCTTCCCCTACCAGTAATATCTGGAAGAGGACAATCAAACCTTCCCACTACAGAAATACCTGGGACCAACCTTGGAGGATCCTCATATAATTTGTTTAGTTCTAGAGTTCTAGACCAATTGTCCCCAACAGCCCCCACTCTCTAGCTGGAGAGTTTAAGAGGACTCCAGCAACTAGATGTTAGGGGTTTATTGGCAACCCAAGTGTGATGTGAGCGCCTTTGGTGCTCCGAGGAGTCAGAAATGCCCGTGCAGTAGGAGGTTTAGAGCCATGGGGTTGATGCCTCTTACCTCACCTTGGTTGTCCTTCACCACCAGACTCTGGTCACCCCAGTCCCTTTTAGTCTCTCTGGCAGTCTCTCTTAGCCCAGTATCTGTGGCCCTGCTTTGTCCAATAAGCAAATGTGCCAGGGCTACGTGCCTGTCAGGGTCAAAGTGAGGTCGTTGCTTCCTTCTCATGGATACGACAGTCTACCACCATCCAGAAGGGAAGGCTGAGGTCTGCCTGCCTCAGGTGCTCAATGGCAGCTAAAGAAAGTTCCACCTGAGCTCGGTCCAAACCTGAGGATATCCAGGCAGCAAAAGAATTTCTCCCTCAGCCTCTGCACCTTTGTTGCCTCTGTTCTGCAGTACTTGAATCCCTATAGGGCTAGGTCTGGTTCCCTCTGGAAGGCCACAGAATTGGGGAGATGACTCTCCAGAGTTAGACCCCAGCAGGATTACTCTACTAATGCTGATGTTGGGTGGGAGGTGTCTCATCTCAGGTTCGTGTACCTCAGCAGCTTCCCAGCCACCACCTGCAGTGCAGGAACCCAAGCCTCTGTCTGCTGATGAGATACTCTTTTTCTTTGGGCCAGATCAGTCACCTTTCCCTCTATGTCTTCCTGTACAGTTACTAGATTTACAGGTATAGCACAGATGTACAGCCACTGTCCATGCAATGCCCGGTCTTAGCCAAGAAATGCAGACAATCTGGATTCTGGTGGAGTTGGACTTTTAGACTGCCAGGCCAGGGGTGGGAGGCTAGACTGAAGGATCAAGATGGCAAGGAAAACATTTGTTCAAATTTCCTACCAGACAAGGGAGTTCCCAGACTCTCAGTAGGGGTTCTCTTGAGGAGTTCTAACTTCCAGCAATTCCCTCCAGTGGGGTGAGGAAGGAGAGCCTCAGTTTATTGCTCACCAGTAGAGATCACACAGTAAGCAGCTCTCTTGGGGGAGGGGACGGCCACACAACCTCTTTGGGATGAGATATGTACTGAAAATAGTTTCTTTTTTGTCGAAGTTTACCTCAGCAGGGAAGACAGGCAATTATCTATCTCATCACTCAGCTCAGCTCCCCTCCTTCAGCTTAGTTGGGTTCTTTCTGGCTGTTATCTCTCCCTCCAGACTGGAGCCTCATTTGGGAGCTGGCTCCAATCAGCCGTTGTACCCCGTTTCCCCTTGTTTTTATTGGACGTGAAAATTGGAGTTGGGGAAAATAGCCAACCTGAGGATTTAGCAGAACACCAATCACTTTGAGACCAAATGAACTAATAAACAGATAAAAAGGGGCTACCAGACACACAAGCCCACAGATGCATGCACAGTCAGAAACACAAAGACATACAGACAAAACAAAACAAACAAAAAAAATCTACAATAAAAATAATAATTGTAAAATAATTGAAAAAAAATCCTCTTAAAAATCTGATGTAAGTACTCTCAGAAACCATAAGAAGGGAAGAAGAGGAAGAGAGAAAGAAAAGAAAGAGAAAAAAGTAGTGTTTGTAAAAGAGTTAAAAAAGAAGAAAGGAAAAAGAAAAAGAAAATTAAAAATAGAAAAACATAGGCTCAGCGCCTATGGCTCAATGGGCTAAGGTGCCAGCCACGTACACCTGAGCTGGCGGGTTCAAATCCAGCCTGACCCCAGCAAACAACAATGATTGCTGCAACCAAAAAAATGGCCGGGCGTTGTGGTGGGTGCCTGTAGTCCTAGCTACTTGGGAGGCAGAGGCAGGAGACTCACTTGATCCCTGGAATTGGAGGTTGCTGTGAGCTGTGATGTCACAGGCACTCATTCCAGGGTGGCAGCTTGAAGCTCTGACTCAAAAATAAATAAATAAATAAATATAATAAAAAATAAAAAATTAACAATAGCTCCTCCAAGAAAAGGATGGGAAGAAAGAAAAAAAGAAGGCACCAACCTCAAAAATATTATTCTTGTATATATATAGAAATATACATCTATATGTATGAGGTAGATGTCAACTTTAGTAGGAATAAATTTATAATGCAATATACTTTCTGGACACCAGGTGGCACTGTGAGTGGTTCCCAGGCTTATACCTGATTCACAGTTTGCATTGCTACCAGGGAAACCACTCTACCTGGCCGATCGCCATTTTTTGAGCTTCTGTAAAAGTTTGTTTCCTAAATGTTGCCCCACTTCGGGTGCTCTGTTCCAGACGGCACACCTATCTGACCTCCAAACTCAGTGCAGGAGTCCTCGCTTCACAAATCTTTCCACTCTGCTCCCATGTTCTCCTGCAAACTAGCAACTGCAATCGGCTGTGGGGGAGGGGCTGGCTGCTGCTGCTCTTGCCACCACTGCTGCTGCTGCTCTGGCTGCTGCTGCTGCTGCCACCCCCGCACCCGGCAGCTGCAGTGTGTGGGGATCTCTTTCCCAATTTCCAAGGCTGAGAGTCCCTCCATTGAGCTCCAGTTCCCCATGCAGCCTGAACAGCCAGACCTCACCAGTTTTCTCCACCAGGGATGGTATGGACCATTCAGTTTCTCCTGCTGTTCTGGGAAAAGTTGTCCACCATTTTGAACAATTCAAAATGTCTGTTTCCGAGGCAACAGTCTGGGGTTACTTTGGCTTAGGGTTGGCTGCCCAACTCCGGACAGAAGAAAGCAGCCTCTGGTGTCCTGGCTCTTCCGGGAATGGGCAGCATCATGGACAACCCTGACGTGGAAGCAGGGAGGTGACCTGGACGAGCCAAGTATCATTGCGCCCGGCAGTTGTGGACCGGGAGTAGCGCAGCCACCCAGAAAAATACTTTGACCTACGCCCCAGTAATTGATGGTGAAGATTAACATTTGAATTATTTCAAGATGAGCTTCCTCCTGCCCAAGCTGACCTGCAAAAAGGAAGTAGATCAGGTGATAAAAAGTACTGCTGAGAAGGTGTTGGTGCTTAGGTTTGGGAGAGATGAAGATCCTGTCTGCCTGCAGCTAGATGATGTTCTTTCTAAGACCTCTTCTGACCTAAGTAAAATGGCTGCTATATACCTGGTAGATGTGGACTGAACTCCTGTTTATACACAGTATTTTGACATCAGTTATATTCCATCTACTGTCTTTTTCTTCAATGGGCAGCATATGAAAGTGGATTATGGGTCTCCAGATCACACTAAGTTTGTGGGAAGTTTCAAAACAAAACAAGACTTCATAGATTTGATTGAAGTAATCTATCGAGGAGCAATGAGAGGAAAACTTATTGTCCAAAGTCCTATTGATCCCAAGAATATTCCCAAAT
>CAUYRH010171783.1:0-35945 GCA_963574655.1 Perodicticus potto | reverse complement strand
ATGGCTGAGATGTCAGAAATCGAATTCAGAATTTGGATAACACCTGGCTATTTTTTTTGATATTGCTTTTTGGCCGGGGCCAGGCTTGAACCCGCTACCCTCGGTACCTGAGGCCAGTACCCTGCCCACTGAGCCACAGGCACTGCCCCTTAACTTCTTTATTACATTATGTAGAACATCTTGAAAAGTGGTTTAAACCCAAGTGGTACTCAATAAATATTGGTTGAATCTGTTGCTAAATAAAATTGGCAGCTAATGCTTGCTTTTCTATATAAAATTCTACTTCACAAATGCAAGGCATCTGGATTTTGAAAACAGATTTACAATTTTAGCAGAATGCTTTTGGGTTTCTCTTTCCTAGTCTCATGAAATAAAAATGAAGTAACGAGCAGCATTTGTTGAAGTTTTATATAACCACCTTAGGCCTTTAGCAACTAAAACTTCCATTACCGAGGTCTCAGAGCCAACTGTTTTAATTAGGAGCACCCACAGTTCTTATTTCAATATTGCATGACATTCACTGGAGAACAAGACTTTATGAGGCAAGTATAAACACATAAATAAAAAGTCTAAGAAATCATATAACATGTTTATTTATCTTGATTTTAAATGGCACTTTCAAAGCCCCATTAAAGGAAATATAGTCTTTGCAGAACAGGTTTTAGGCCAAAAAACACTGGCACCGAGATGTATAAAAGTAAAGAAAAAAGACGCTTTCAGATCAGCCTTTAAATAGAAAGAACTGAAATTAGGGAATAGTATATAAACAGTTTATCGTTTAACATTTCCAACAAACTTGAGAAGGTATGATTATACATAGTAATCAGGAATATTTCCTAAATAAGAAGAGTGAATTACATAATTTGCCAGGGGCCATTTCCATGTTGGGTGCTGAAACAAATATTTGAATTAGAACCGTCTGCTCCTGTTTTATGCTATACATGTAATACCTGAACTCCAGCATCAATATCACTAAGACACTCATTAAAAAGCCACTTCTCAGGCCTTATCTTATACCTACTAAGGAACTCTAAAATTAGGGCTCAGCAAACTGTTTTAACACATGTTCTGTTTTGGCGCAGGCTAAATTTTGAGAACCACTGCTCCGAACCAGTATGGTAACAGTTAAAATAGTATTTCCCATTCTAAGTTAACTAAATCAAGATGTTAATCCAAAATGAGCAGTTAAGAAAAATAAATATGTAAGATGTACTCCTTTCCTAAAATGAACAGTTCAGGGAAAATAAATAAATACTAGGTTGAAGAATTTTTTGATACTTGTTTTAGTAGCACCTCATTTTTCATTATATACTGGGTAGGAAATGGTTCTCATGTTGGAAGAAGGAAGGAAGGAAGGAAGAAAAGAAAAATGGGAGGTAGGAAGATAAGGACAGAGAAAAATGACAGAGTTTGAGACACACGGGGATTCCAGCAACGCAATTTTGTTAAACACTACAGTACCACTGTCTCTATCTCTCCCACACATAGCCACAAAATTTGATGTTTCAATATCGAAACACCTTTCCAGATATTAAAAACTATGCTGTTTACATTTGCATATATACCTATTTTAAATTACACATGAACTTCATAGATACCCTGTGTATAAAATCTCAATGTGTTACATGGAACATATATTTACATATATGTATTTTATAAAAACACAACCACCCGATATTGAACTGGAGATTAATTTAGTAATGGAGAGTAATGGCAATATCTAAAACCATCCACTGTACTGTGTTGTATACAGAAAGCTGAATCTTGGATTTGTGCATTCGGTGAAAGAAAAGTAAGTTGGTTCTCGTCTTTAACCTCTTCACAGTCACATGTGTGCCCGGGCAGCAATTCAGGCCATGTCTGCCCCGCGTTTTGCCCCCAGAGTTCAGGATCAGCATGTCAAGTCCCTGTGTGTGCACTTTGATAAAGATGATCATGAATGAGCACTCTTTGACCTTTACATTATTCCATGGCCTTGCTCACCAGTGACCGCCTTTACTGGTTATTTATAGCACCACGTACTGTGATGGAAAGGCCAATCTAAATTCTGAATATAGAAAAGATGGAGGTCATGTTAGAAGTATTTTAGAAAGTACACAAACACCACCACAGTGTCTTGTGGCCAATTCCCTGTGTCTGTAATAATAGGAGTACAAAATGTCACAACTGCAATCTCTTCAAAAGCAATGCTAGCAACGAAATGGAAATGGCACAAACTTCAGCAGCTCAAACACTATTGAAAGGAAATGTTTTTTTCTATTTGAACATGAACAGTGAATAGGTCTAATCCACGATAACTTAAGAGCAGATTTTTCCACTCACAAAAAATATATTATTTCCTTTCATTACACCCTGGGCTTTGAAATAATGTTGATTCTACTAATGGATAGGGTACTCGTATTTATATGTTTTAGAAATGCTGATAAAAAATACCAAATTCTTCAATGCAATAATTTGATTTGGTTTGTATAATAATTTAATAGTAAATAATAACAATAATTTACTTTTAAAAATCTGCATTTTCTAATTGATTAAACGACTTCTCAGAATACCATTTTGAGTTCATGACATTTTAGCCAATGTTCGGTTAGAAAACTTTAAAACTTAATTTAAAATAGAATAAAAAGTTATCCCCAACAGGAAATTTAGATCTTCGCTTTAAAGAGAATATGAGAAAATTTAATTTCAAACCCGGTGATTTCCCTAAGGAAATTCTAGATCAAGACATTTTTCAATGTCTTTGTTCTTTTTCACAAGAAACTTCCTATATACCAGTGTAAGACAAAACCAAAGTTAATAAAAGTACCATATTTGTGCCTGAGTGAAGGTTATGACTCAAGGAAATAATCTATAAAAGTATTACAACTATACCTTCAACAGTTTAGAAATGAGAATTAATTTTATCCCCAAACTGTTGTTGTTGCCTTACCTTTTATGCCTTTGTCTTCAGCTTCTCTTTATTATTTAAAAACTATTCTCCTTTGTCCAAATATTAAGTATGGGACCTTTGGTTTCTTTTTATCCCTCATGATGTCCCTCTTCTCTCAGAGTCACTTGGTATGAGACCAGCTCTCAGTCAGATAGGGTCTAGACTGTTCACATTAGTCAGTATCCTTTCCTTTCAAATGCCTGCAGAATTATGAAGGAATCAGGCACGTAAATTAATCTTGATGGTATCCTGGGATACGCACTGTAATACAGTCAATGCCCAGAGGACATTTGTATCAGATTAGAGAGAGCAATGAAGGAAAGTTTTCCAGAAGGGTTGACCTCCAAATAAGTTTGGAAAGATGATCAGAAAATTGTTGAATGAAATCACAACGGCAGGAGATAGTCACGTTTGGAGAATAGGTGAATTGGGGCAGTGGGCTAAGGATGAGGTCAAAACAAGAAGCCGGACTATGAAGATCTTACAACCAAACTGAGGAGATGATGGACATCTAACTTGGGTCACTTCTTGATTCCTTAAATTATGGAATTCAAAAATATGATGGATTATCTTCCTCTACGTCCACAGAATGCTCTTAATTGGACTTCTGCCAATCCAAGTTTCCAAGTTTAAAACTAATGGAGCTCTTTAGCGCTTTGTTTTTCAACATGCATGTCCAACTAATCGTGAAATTATACAGCCTTTATATCATAAATGTATCACAACTCAATGTATAAATGTAGTTGTTCCCTTCCCTCATCCTTCCTAATGCCACTCCTTATTCACAACTTACTTGGAAGATTTCAGCAATGAAGGGGTTCCCATGTGCAACAAGATGCCCTACTCCAACCAATCTCTGTCATCGATAATGTCTGTCAAAAAAGCACAACCTTTCCTTCATTGTCTCTTCTACCTACTGTTTGCCAAATTGTCCCAACTTCAAGGACCTTTAGAGTCTGTATCACCCAGTTCCCATTTGCTGTCTGTGGAATCAAACCAAGTGCCCATCAATTCATGAATGGATTAACAAAACATGGTATATGTACACCACGGAGTGCTACTCAGCCGTAAGGGAGGATTAACTGATGCCCTTTTCAGCAATTTGGAAGGAACTAGAGCCCATTATCCTAAGGAAGTAACTCAAGATGGAAAAACCAGCACCACATGTACTTACTCTCTAATAAATTGGAACTAATAGATGTGTACACAGAGGAAAATGAATTCCAGCTGGATTAGGCCATATGAGACACTAGCAGGAAACTGGGGTGAGAAGGACCAGACTCAGGGTTTTCATCCCCACACCTCCACCTCCACTCCTCCAGCCTCACTGTGGGTGCTGTCTCTTTTCTTCTTTGGGGGAAATGCTGCTTCTAAACTAAGCTTTTCCTGGAGTCCTATAATTCAATCCCCTTTGCTTGTCCCTTCATATTTAGGGGCTTCACTCTGTTACTACTCTTCAGGTACATCACTCAAACTTTGGTAGTCTTCTTGAGAGAGGATTCCCTCAAAGAGTATGTTCTGATCTAGAAGGACAAAAGGCTTCTCTTAGAAACTCAAGGACACTCTCACAAAGTCCTCCCCATGGTAACTCAGCTCTTAAGAAGTTATAGCTTCCTGGAACCTTGAAACTAACACCTGCTTCCGCTTCTGCAAACCCTGTACATGCTTTGAACCCTCCAGTGAAGGACAATATAATAATCCCTTTGTCTGCCTACTTCTGAGTCCTATAAAAGGCCAGGGACAGAGCTGATCTGGGAGCTCAGCCATCTCAGCCATCAGTCTACCAAAGCTCCACTGGCTGGAATAAAGCCTCTTCCTCTTTCAAACACAGGGGTTCAGGTGAATCTGTCTCTCCATCAGGCCTCACTTTCCTGCAACATTTCCCGTAAACTCTTTAGTTGAATTCTTTGTACTAACTATTTGCTGCCTGTGTCCTAACCATTACCACCCCCAATCCCCTCTACCGATCTTCTTTGTATTTTTTCCAAGCTGTTTATCATTCAACCACATGTTACTTAATACTGAGTTATAGATGAGCTAAGCCACTCCATTGTTTGTCCTTACGCACAATCTGTTAACTCTTTTTGAATACTTTTAACTTGCCAGTTCAGCTAGTACACTTCTCTGTGTTAAACCTAACCACCACACCACCTTTTCACCTGTTCACACATAGCCTATATTTACCTTCAATCTGTCTTTATCTATCTCACTTAAGCAAGCAAACATTTATCATTTCATCCAACACCCAGAACAACACCTGCTCAATATCATGCCTTTTACCAATAATGGCCAGTAACACTACAACAAATATACCATAAAGAACTTCATATGCCATAAATTTCAATTTAAGTGGTTATAAATAAGATCTGGGACAGAAATCTGGTATATATTGATTGATCTGGTATGTATTTTGGCATATATGCCAAACTGACCTGGTATATATTTTTGATAAAAATTCCTCCTCATCTTTTATAAAAATGAAATGACTAGAAAGTGTTAAATAATGGTAACTGTTGTTCTTTGGAGTCCCTAGTCAAAAGGTTAAAGGTACCATATTGGAGAAAACCAACTTTCAAATCTGATTGCTATCTCTTCTCTAAAACAAATTTTATACCCTACACACATCACTCCTATAAGGACACATCTCCATTGAAATTCAACTAGCAACCAAACACTGGAAAAAGATTCTGGCTCATTTAACAATGATACAACTCTTGTTGACTTGAGATTTATGTGAGAGAACAAACTTCAAGTCCTGTCATTTCCAACGCATTTATCTTTCATTATTCTGCTGCAGTTTAAGCTCAAAACACAGACTATAAACTGTGGCGTCATTTTATAAAATATCTAGAAATAACCAGAAGCAATCATATTCCATAAAATAATGGTCTATTATTCTGCCTTTTTAGTTCAGCTGCTCTTTGTCACATGCTTAGTCTAAAATAACTCATTTATTAGAGATTAAATTATGTTCCTTTCTTTCTTTGAATTTGGAAACTTACTTTAGGTCAGCTCTTTTGTTCCAAATGCTGCGCTAAACCTGAGGGACCTGAGATGAAAAAGAAAATATACCTCATTCCAAAAGGGCCTGACAGTGAAGTAAGAAAAATGTGTCTTTAACCTAGTAATTATAGCAGAACAAGTACAGCCAGGTATACTGCCACCTCTATGCCATCATGATAAACTCTACCTGGGAAATAAAACGTGGTAGCAACTCAAATTGGCATAAAGATAGAATCTCAATATCTTCTTAGAAGACTACAAAAGCCTGCAGACACCATTATCTGCATAAGACTAAGCTTAAAACTCTCACTACCCCAGATTTGTTCTACTCACTCTGTCCACTTCTACTAGGAATTCCCTACTTTACATAACAGTAGCTTTAACAAATTTATAGAAAGTAACCAGACATTATAGGTATAGCCAGTTCAAAAGGAAAGATGACAACTTCATTTGGGAAAGCTGGGTACTGAGTGGGGGTGGGTGGGCTTTGAATCAAATGCCTTCTATTTTCAGGGAAAAAAAAAGATAGGAAAAAATCTGAGAATAATATTTTTTAATTAGAATATGGAGCACGTGTTATGTACGAGCAATTATAGTAAACACTGTGCATTTGTTCTCCAACTAGAATGCCAGGGTTCTAATTTGGCTAAACCACAGAGAAACTCATGCATGGAGGACAGGTGCAACCTGCTTTATTCAGCTCACGGGTGGCCGGAGGTGGAAGCAATGCAAGACTGCCCCAGCTTCTGGTGGCCGGGAAGCTAAGTGACACATCGCAATCTGTGCATCTTTATACCCAGGGACTCAAAGTGGCAACAAGGCAAGCACCAGTTACATAAGTACAGCTTCACTATACACAGTTAAGTCTACCTAGGAATACGTGGCACTTTCCCATGGGAAGAAAGCCTAGACAACTTCATCTTGGCCCATACCCAAGGCCATGGGAGACAAAGCCCTAACACTTTTTCCTGAACCTACACCAACCATCACAAAAAATGAGACAAATGAAGTTGCTCTTCTTTGTGTATAAAGAAGTTCTAGTGTTTTATACCTCTGGGGGATGACTGGAGCTAACAATAATATATCATACAGTTTCAATACCTAGAAGGATATTGAATGTTCCAAACATAAAAAAAGATACATGTTTGAGATGATGGATATGCTAATTACCCATGTTTTGATTACTTTACATTATATGTATTGAAACATCACTACGTGCCACACATACACGTACAATTATTGTTTGTCTGTTACAAATTAAAAGAAATCTGAACTTTACACTAAAGTTAAAGGCAGGTGGTAGATGGCAAAATTCTAACTCAGTTCTTTCTCATTCCAGACCCAAATATCTGTCCAATATTTTTCTACCCCAGTATAAAACTATGGAGAATGACTGTGACCCTGTCATTAGCTTTGGCATATTGTTTTCATTATAAATTTGCATCTAAGAACCATGCCATGCAGTTTTCAAGTAAAAATATGCTTGTCTGTTCCTTAAGAAATTATCATCCCATGTAGTAATATCATATCTGCACTACTAGTGAGTTATATATCACTAAAATTGTATTTTTTGACTGAACGTATCAAATTCTTAATTTTTCACATATTCTGAGCTAAAAAGGTAGAATTACTGGCTGCGTTCAGCTCCATCTTTTTGAATCTGATGAATATTCTCCTTTCTGACTGGTGAGTGGCTCATAGAAATTGTATTCCAGCAAAATCACAGCATATAGACAAGGTGGTGTAGAGCAGAGATAATTCATCAGATATTCCTCTTAAGGACAAACTAATAAGATACAGATAAAAATCCCTGGCTCAGATGATAGAGTTTGTTGGTTGTGTATCTGAGAACTGTTCTGTTCTACCAAGAAAAAATAACATTGTTTTTATCATAAATGCAGGACCCATGCAATGTAACTGCACACATGTTATTCCCTTACAACTCCCTGTTCCCATCCTCCAAACTAAAGTCATATACCCTCTGTTCAGCAAGATTGGATGGTTCTTGTCTATTGAATTTCATTTTAAGTATATTAAATACAGTCTAATGTTAATTAGAATTAGTCAAATGTTAATTATGTCCAGCAGTGTGCTGAGGACAGAGAATATCAAGATTAGGTTATTCCATTTCCAAGAAGCATGTGTTACCTTCCAACAGAGTTAATACAGAAACAATGAAATGAAGACATAAACTGGAAAAGAAATGAAAGATTATCAATTAAGCCGTCCAATGATTTACCATAGAATTCAAGACCTTTCTAATGACAAATTGGCTCAAAATGGAACAGTTACAAATACTTTTCTGCATTTCATACATGTTGAACTATGCTCTATAAAGGACACTACCCAGAATTTTGGGCACAGAAAGTTTTAAAGTACTTCAAAAACAATTTTTTTTACAATATTATCCAATCATAAAATGAAAAATGCAATCTGGGAGTATATATTTCTCAAAGAAATATTTCAGCTATATAAGTGGAAAGAAAGCTGATATCATGTTTATGAAGAAGAATCTTTAAAAGGTTCCATTCACTGTATACACACTAATGCTACGTACAATCTCCAACTCACGGAACCATTAAAGAAAATGCAAGGCAAAAATTTCAATGAGTGTGGGCTCCTTGCCAATACTTGTTGGTTGAATGAGGGAAAAGTTCTATAAATATTTACTGTACTATTAAACCCAAGATTTTTTTTAAAAAAGGGATTTATAAATATTAATTGTCTATTTTTTGAGACTTTGGAAAAAAAATAAGAAGTTAACTGATGACTACATACTGAGCCTAAGCATTCTATAATAGACATACTCTTAATTGACAATGTGAAAGTTACTCTCTTTGCATTATTATTGTTATTATTGCTTAATATTTTGATGCAGCAGTCGTCTGATTTCTTTTCTGAATGTATTTATCTTAGTTCATTCTTTACAAGATTTTTGTTTCTAGTCCTCATCTTAAACATTGTTACTGTTACTAAATTTTAAGCCTTTTTAATTCTGTGAAGGCAAAAAGTGGAAATCTAATAAACACATGTATATGTAAAAATAAAAAAAAATTAGAAAACGGAATGTTGGACATAGCATTATTAATGAAATCAAAACTGGCAGTGTGATTTATAGCTTTTCAATGATATTGCAATGCTGATGAACAAGCTAAATTTGAAGCTTCGAGAACAAATTTTAAAAAAGAAAACATTATTTGTGACATGGGTCGCAAAGGTGGCAGGTACAAAAAAATTATGTTGAAATTGAAACTTTTCATGATACAAATCAATAATATTGATGTTACATATTTTTCTAACATAAATCAACATGCAGGCTGATTTAAGTACAATCCACGGCATTATGAAATGGGCCAAAAATCTATTAGAATCATTTAAAAATGATTTCTTGACGCTGATACATTTGGAGTTGCTTTTCAAGTTATGATATATCCCTTTGAAATTGATGTCAACATTTCTAAGGTGATGCAGAAATTAGGAAATTTATTTAACTTGTTATTTTGAAAGTGATAATTCTGTATTAGTTAAGGTTCTCCAGTGGGGGGGAGGATGGGGAATCAGAACCGGAAGAGAAAGAAATAGAGAGACAGATATGAGGGTAATTATTGTGGGAATTGTCCCCTGATGTGCCATCTATAAGCTAGAAAACCTGAGAAGCCAGTGTCATAACTCAGTACAAATCCAAAGGACTGAGAACCTGGTTGGGTGAGGGTTCAAGCTGAATTTTCCTTTCCTCTGCCTTTTTTGATCCTCAACCAATTGGATGGTGCCTGTCCACTTAGGTGAGGGCAGATTTTCCTTACTCAGTCAATGGAATCAAATGCCAATCTCTTCTAGAAACACCCTTATAGGCATATCCAGAAATAATTCTTTACAAGATATCTGGGTATCACTTAGCCCACTCAAGTTGAACCACTCCATATGGTTTTCTTTAATGTCAAAATGATTTTTCCAAAAAGGATGAACGAGTTTTATGATACGGTGTGAACAGCATTCACATCAGGAAAACAACATTTTTGGTATTGGACTTAATAAATATATCATAAATAACTTGAATATATAAGTCTACCTTTTCAAATGTAAGTTTTACAAAGTCTAAATAAGAAACAAGTATTTCCAATGGGAACTTAGCATTCAAGTTGCAATGTGATATGTAAAATTCACACTAGATCGCTTCTTGCCCTTTTTGCTAAGATCAAGTGTAAAATTAACACTAGATTTTGAGGACTATAAAAATAGGAACATAAAATATCTCAACTTGATATTCATGACATTTTTAAATGAAGTTTTATATATTGATGAAAATATATTATCATACATAATCTTAACTATTGTTTTTATATAATTTACCTACCAGATTTAAAACTAAATTACAAATTTGTAAATATAAAAGCAAAAATTATATTTCTAATGGATAGCAGTAGTGCAGAGTTTTATATATGTCTATTAGTTCAAGTCTGTTAATTATATTGTTTGATTCTTCCATGTCCTTACTTATTATGTCTACCTGATTTATCTCTGAGAGAAGTGTGTTAAAACCTCTCATTTTAATTATAATTTTCCTATTCATATCGGGGTCTTCCAATCATTCTATCAAATTTTTATTTATTCAAGGATAAATTATAAGATACCCAAACTTAGAAATGTAATGTATACTTGCTATAATGGCTATTTTATTACTATAAAATGATCCTCTGTCCCCAGTAGTACTTTAGACCTAATGTCTGTTTTCTCAGATATTGTTACTCTAGCTTTCTTGTTTTGGTATTGGAAAAGAGTAATTTTTTTACTATATGATTTTCAAACTTACTGCATAGTTTGATTTTCTGTGTTTATTCTGTAAGTACCATATAGTTGGGCTTTCATGTGTGTGTGCACATGTGTATACCACTTTTCATTTAGTCTATCTTTGGTTTTTACTTTGGTATTTAATCCTAACATATTTAATCTAAGTGTTGCTACCTTTGGGTTTAAGCATATCGTATTATCATTTCTACTCTTTGTTCTTACTGTTTTGCATTTCTTGTTCTTCCTTTCATTCCTTGTAATGAGTTAGTAAAGACCTTTTACTCCAATTTCCTTCTGCTTCCTACCTGGCATAGTTTATTTTTTAATTTTCACATCCTTTTATAAATTAAAACATGCATCTTTGATTTAATAGAATCTAAAAAAATCCATTCCTCACTTAATATTGAGGAAATAAAAATAAAATAAAATTACTACTAAAACAAAAATAAAATTACTACTATCTTGACTCATTTTTTTGTTTGTTTTGAGACCGAGTCTCACTTTGTCACCCTGGGTAAAGTGCTGTAGCATCATAGCTCACAGTAACCTTAAACTCTTGGGCTCAAACTATCCTCCTGCCTCAGCCTCCCAAGTAGTTGGTACTACAGGCACCTGCCACAGTGCCCGGCTATTTTTAGACACAGGATCTTACTCTTGTTCGGGCTGGTCTGGAATTCCTGAGCTCAAGAAATCCACCCATCTCAGCCTCCCAGAGTGCTAGGGTTATAGGCTTGAGCCACTACACTTGGCCTCTCCTCCTTTTTTAAAAGAATAATAGCCTAATTGAGATGCAATTCACATACCATACAGTTAACATTTCACACAATTTCTGAAGTACACAATTCACAGGATTTCCATATATTCACAGAGTTGGCAATTTCTATCTGATTCCAGAATATTTCACTATCTCTACAAGTAACTTTCTCATTCTTTACACCCCTATCCTTGGGAGGATTTTCTATCTCTATGGATTTGTCCTTTCTGGATATTTTAAACTAATGGAATAAAAATGTATGTATCCTTATGTTTGGTTTCTTTCACTTAGTAATTTGATGTTTTCAAGGTTTAATCACATTGCAACACATTTTACTATGTTATGTATTGTGGCTCAGAATAACAATACTTTCTTTTCATTTTATGTCTGAATAGTATTCCATCATATGGATATCACACTGTATGTTTATCTATTCATAACATGATGGGCATTTGGTGATTCCATAGTTTAGCTACTATGAATAATGTTGTTTAGGAGTATTCATATACAAATTTTTGTGTGAACATATGTTTTCACTTCCTCAGGTACATACCTAGGAATGGAGGTGGTGAATTCTATGGTAATTCTGCTTTGTTTTTTGAGAAACTAGCATATAATTTCCATAGCTCCTTGGATCATTTTACATTCCCAACAGCAGTATATTAGAGTTTCTATATCTTCACATCCTCAGCAATACCCGTTACTGTCCAATTCTTTTCCTCCATATCCTTATTGATATCCTAGTGGGTGTTAATTAATATCTCATTGTTTTTATTTGAATTTCCTATGCATATTAACTATTACTGATGCTGATAATCTTCTGATGTGATTTATGGCCATTTATATGTTTATTTTTTCAGATAAAAATCTATTCAAATAGTTTGCCCATTTTATATGTCTTTTTATTGTTTATCTGTAAGAGTTATTTATATATTCTTATCTATTCAGGACACTATGCCCTTAACAGATACATGATTTGCAAATATTTTCTCCCATTAGAAATGCTGTCTTTTACTTTCTTGATCATGGCCTTTGAAGCATAAATGGTTTATTTTTTGTGAAGTTTAGTTTTACAGAATTCTTGTGTTTTTGTTATTACATCTTGAAATGGGTGTCTAATTCAAGATTATGCAGCTTTCACCTATATGTCTTTCTAAAAGTTTTATAGTTCGAGCTCTTACATTTAACTCTTTGATCTAATTTCACTTAGTATTTATATATAGTGTCAGGTACTGTCTAACTTTATTTTTTTTGCATGCAAATATTCTGTTTCCTTAGCTTCACTGGTTGAAGACACTATTCTTGTTCCAATGAATGGTCTTTGCCTCCTTGACAAATTAGTATATTTCCAGTTTATCAATTTTATTTTCATATCTTGTATGTCTAATCTCTTCATGTGCCACACCATCTTGATTTACTTTACATTTATAGTAAGGTGGAAATTAAAAATGTGTGAGTCTTCCAACTTTGGATTTCTTTTTGAAGAAAAAATTTTTAATTTTTGTAATTTTTAGTGCATAAATGTCTGCACTCTTCTTAAACTCATAGCATTCATACTAATGGGCATCTCAGCCTTTCTGCTAAGACACTGTTTAGCTCCTCGTCATCTTGGTGAGGCTAAAATAGGTATTCCCAAGGCTCTACCATCATACGCTTCTCTTACAGATGACTGATCTCATTATCCATTTGGTGTTGATGATTTCCTACGGTTACACACACATACACAGAGACACACAGACAAGTTCCCCTTGGATATATATTTTTTTCTTCCTTTTTCACTATTTCCAGGGGTAAGAACTCCATTGCTATTTCCAGTTCCTGTTTTCTCCAAACACAAAGGCATTGAACCTGAGGATCACCTATTTCCCTTTTGCTATGTTTTGGGTGTGGTTTGTTTTTCTCCAACAAATCATATGTGTGGCAGTGTTGGAAGGGTGGGCTCATGGGAAGTGTCTATGTCATGGGAGTGGATCCTTCATAAATGGCTTGGTGCCACTCTCCCAGTAGGGAGTGAGTTCTCACTCTCACCAGACTGGATTCGTTCTCAGGGGAAGATTAGTTCCCAGGACGGTGGGCTGTTACAAAGCCAGGACACCCCTTGGGTTTCATCCCTCTTTGCCGGTGCCCACTTTCCTTTGACCTCTGCCATGTTTTGACCCAGCACAAAGCCCTCACCAGAAGCTGAGCAGAGGCTAGCGCTATGCTTCTTATACAGCATACACACCTGTGAGCCAAAGAAACATGTTTCCCTTATAAATTACCCAGCCTTGGATATTCCTCCATGGAAACACAAAACAGACTAAGATATCTTTCAAGCCCTGACACTTAGTTGCTAAGTTTTTATAGGATAAAACTAAAATTCTGTGCAAATCTTTAAAGATGGCTCAAAAATCACCTTTCTCCTAATGCTTTTTTATATTGTGTACCATGAAGCCTCTCTCCCCTTCCCATATAACACTTTGTACCTTCTTTAGGGTCCTGACATTCTGTTTTAAAGGATAACTACTTTTTTGTTTTGTCTAAATTTTAAGATCTTTAAAACTCCCTCTGTTACTTGCATAAGGTATTTCTCCTAAATAGTACGCAAAATAGCTATTAAATTGCATTTTAATACACCTCCCAAAGTAATATTTCTTGGAGAACATAAATGATGTTGTAAAGATATTTTATACGTTTATGAGGCAGTGCATGCAATCACTACATTCTTATAAAAATGTAACTAGAGATGTAAAGAAAATTATAAAGAACAGTCATGATGGTAGAATCTTACCCCAAACTTTATTATTCCAGAAACTGCATTACTTTTACTGTCATGCTAGAAATAAAATATGTCAATAATTTTAGTTACCAAAAGAAAACATGATGTATACATACTCCCTCTTTTAATCATATGATTATAGAATTTTAAGAATGCTTTTAAATTATTTCATGGTGAATAATAATAATGAGGAAACTAGAACCACTTCATAAAAATGAAAACCCTTATAAGTAAATAATAAATTCTTTCAATTAAAACAAAGTTCACAGAACTAGTATATTTCTAGCAAGATCATTAATTTTCCTTGCACTTCCTAAATTTAATTTGTTATTTATTAAAAACTCACCTAGTTGTGAAAATGTAATACTGTTTATGAAAATACATACAATATACTACAATATCACAAACTAAAGGACACATACACCCTCACACATATTATATATGAATGACATTAAGACCAAGAGAAAATAGCAGTTGAAACACTAAATGCACTCAGGGATAAAAATGGATCATAAAATGCATTCTAGAAATTTATTAGAAGGACTAACATTAGATCAAAACTCTAGTTGGGCCAATATGAAGAGGGAAGAATTATCAGTGACATACATGAAAGTCTTAACAAAACACCAAACTGATCCAATTGTTTAGTAAAATTATATCATGTGCTTACAACAGTATAGAAACCCATTTCGCGCTAATATCTTTTTTTTTTTTTTTGCGGTTTTTGGCCGAGCTGGGTTTGAACCTGCCACCTCCGGCACATGGGGCCCGGCGCCTCACTCCTTTGAGCTACAAGTGCTGCCCACGCACTAATATCTTCACAAAGAGAATAGGTGTAACTTTTTTCTGATAAATAATGAAAGTTTTTCATAGCAAATACCCACACATACCAATGCAATAAGAGACTCCATGAGTAACCAACAAGATAATTAACTGCATCTTTTATAAACCAATTCCAACTTATCTTGATATTTTAAAGCTGGCAGGTTTCTATAAGTGAGCATAAGCCTTAAATCTAAATCCTCTTAATACTTAAATGCTGAGGATAAGTCAATAAAAGCTCAAAATAATCTTTGAAGATTTAATAAGTTATTATTTAAGAACATTATTATTTCTGAAAGATCTCTCCACAAAATGAGGAAGACCTCAGTACCTTTCTATATTGGAAAAAATCATGCCAAAGCCTGCTTCCTCCTCATCTAAGACAGTATGGACAGTCAGAATAGCAATTTGATAAATAAGAAATAGTCAAGTATTTCAGAGAAAAAGAAATTTAAACTTAGAAATGTTAAAAGGCTGTGCTTCTAGGAAAAGAAATAGCTACCTTGAGGGGAAAATGTGTTAAATTAGCATAGTCATGTGGGTGCATAACTAAGAAGCTAATAAAGGTGAAAAATTGTCAAAGTAAGAATCCCATTTTTTCAGAGCCATTCTTATATGGGACTCAGAGCAAGAAATATTTCCCAGAGTTTATGTTCTGGATTACCTAATTAGTGCAGATGGCCATTTTTGAAGAATTGGCTGCATACACTAGAAATGCTTTATAAAAATCCTCACCCCTAGGTCCACCATCAACATTTGATTTCAATGAATAGAAAGGGGCCTAAGCACCAGTATCTTTTAATGGTGCCTACAAGTAATTTAATGTGCTACACATTTCAAGAACCAGATCCTCAGTGAAGTTCCCAGGCATAGGGTCCACTCCAGAACTACCAAATCAGTAACTCCGGGGTGAACCGAAGATTCCTATGTTTTAATAAGCTCCCCAGGTAATTCCAGCATACTTAGGAACACAGCACAGATGGAATTTGCTTTGTTAGGCATGAGGGCTACAAACAAGCATTGGTTTTACCCTTCTGGAGCTTGTCACCTAGAAGAGACAGACAAAATCATTCCTCTTCAAAGGTATTGTTTATTTCTAATTCATATCAATAAAACCCATTCAATAATTTCAATTTATTTTTTTATTTCCAGCTTTTATTTCTTTCTCTATCCTGTCAATGCACAAATACCAGAATCAATATCTAACTTCTATTATCTTCTGATGAACTTCCATAAAGAACCTACAATAGTTCTTGAATGCCCACCCCTACCCCATAATAAAATCTCCTTAATATGGTATTACAAGGGTCTCTGTAGTTTGAGGTGATGTATCATTTCAATCTATGTCACAGACAGTAACTAACATTTAACATTGTGTTATGAGACAGGTACTTTGATAATTGTTGTGCCTGAATTTTCTTACTTATGGCTGGTAACAACCATATGAAATATATACTTTCATGCCCTTTTTCTCAGATGAAGAAATGAAAGCACAAAGAGTTTATGTCATCGCCTAAATCCACACATCTAACAATCACTGGATATGGGAATTGGACCTCATGTCATTTGATTCTAGAACTTGGACACTGTAATGATGCCCAGAATTGTCAGGTCCTAAGCCTTAAGACTTGTAAAGGTTACCTTATATGAAAAAGTGTATTCAAATGTGATTTAATTAACAACCTTGAGATGCAAAGTTATTCTGGACCATCAAGACAACTCTATACACAAACAAAGCCCTGCCAATACCTTAATTTTGACCCAGCAATGCTGATTTCAGACTTTTTGCCTCCAGAACCAGGAAAAAAAATACGTTTCTGCTATTTAAAACCACCATGGTTGTGATTATTTGTTATAGCAGCCACTAGAAACTAATACAGACTCTGAAACTCTGCTCTATGCTGCCACCTACAATCCTGTCCCTTGGTTCCCAAATCAAAATCAACTTAAGTAGGAATTGGAGGGTAATTGACACAGAATTGTGTTCAAGGTCCTTACTTCCAAGCCTGGAGGATACTGGATAAAGAAATCAAACACTCTAATCCTATAGGAAATTGGGATGTCCTAAGGCTGGGAATGCTCTTCCAAAATAAGTCACCAAGTTGAAATAGAAGAACCATCAATAAAGATTCAAGCTGAAAGTCATTCTGAACATCTAGGTTCCTTTGGAAGAGTTAGTGCTAGAACTTGCAAGATGGGTGCCAAAGGTTGTGTCTAAGAGAGAGGTACCCATGTAGTAGCAAGTAGCAAGTACCCATGATGTATGTTGGATTAGTGTAGTCGCATGAGTCCTTTCTTGGGGAACACTAACAACATAAAAAAGATTTCTGGCTCCACATGGCTCTTACAGCATTCACCAAAATAAAATTCCAGGTGAATTAAAGATACAATTGCAAAACCCCAAGATTTCTGAAGTATAACAGAAAATGTAGGTGAATTGTATGTAAACTTGGAGGGGAGAAGGTCTTTTTAAGCAAAAAGAAAAACAAAGGTTGGAAGACATAGTGATGTCCAAACTAAGAATTTTGAAGTAATTTCACATTAAGAAATGTGAAAATAGCACCCAAAGGCCAACACTCGGAAAAATCCTTTGCAAATTTAATAACAGGTAACAAAAATCAATGATTTAAAAGATCTTGCCAATGAGTAACATAAAAATAAACTCTGAAAACTATAACTGTTTAGGAATTATACTAAAAATATAAATTTGAGCAATTTCAACAAAATATTATATACATGTATATTTGTTCATGAAAAGTCCCAGCTCTATTCACTGAGAATCTGATACAAGTATTTTGGAATTTGCATTCAAATATTTATAAATATATTTATATATAAATGTTCAGTGGTCTTTGATCCATGCTTTGAGAAAATTCCCCCAAGGCTTCTACGAGCATACGTAAAAACCACTTAAAAAACCACTGACCTAGATTATGCCCAGGTGTTCTACCAGATGTCATTTCACGTGAATGATGAAGTGCGGAGAACTTAATTTTGCTTAAGAGGATGATTTCGTACTCCTAAAAAAAAAAACACTTCATACTAAACCTTCTTTAAGCAATAGATGAGCATTTAATCAAATAAAGTGAATTTGAAGAACAAGAACTTCAAACTTTGCTCTCTTTAGCTTCCAGCAATAAAAATGAATAAACTAGGTCAAAAAAGGCTTTTCTTGTGAGATAAAAATGATCACAAAATTTTTGGCGCTTAGCAATGAACCGATTTATGGACTATGGAAACATTGCCTGGGCTAAGAGAGTTGGCCAATTAAACTGATTGTGTAGGTCAGAGGACAGGTTTCTGAGATCAGACAAAATCATATCCTCCAAGGAATCATTACATAGCATTCCAAATCTACAGTATCCCAAGCATATTTAAATTTGAACTATAAAGCTCAGATTCCAAATATCACGGATATCTTGATTCAACAATAGACAAAAGTTTTGTTGTTTTTTTTTATTTTAATAGCCCATTCAATAAAAAAAAAGAAAGTTACATTTGTTGTGCAGTTTGCCCTTGTTTATCCCATCCCAGCCACACTGGACTTCCTGAAAGTTCCCAGCCTAGAGCCTTTCTCTTCGGGCTCCAATCAGAAGGAATACAGCCGTAACTCAGGTATGGGGTTTCCACTCTCCTGACTAGCACTTAGCATCACCTGCAACACTTTCTATTTACTGGCTCATTGGCCCTCTGCCTCAGGAGAGCAAGGATCACCTGTTCCCATCACTGGTTTACCTCCAGTGCTCACAGCTGTGTTTCTCATGCAGGAGGCACTACATTTGTCTACTTGTGGTTTTTACAGCAACTTTATAATATTGGTATAAAATGAAATTAACCGGGAAATCCACTAGTTAGGAACAGATTAGTAAATTACTGAATTTCCTTACAATGGAATGCAAATCCTGCTGTATGTGAATAGTTAATGGCATAATTTATTGCTAAGTGGAAATACCTTTTCATTCATTTATGTAGCAAATCTGCACCCTTACCTGGGATCATATGTGCATCACAAAAATATGTAAGAATAAGAGAGAGAGAAAGTGGAAGGGAAAAGGGGGAAGAGGGAAGAGGGAAGAGGGAAGGGATGAGGAGGTGGAGGAGGAAAAACAACCTAGTAACAGTACTTTCCGGGGGGTGAAATTACAAATTATCTTTGAATACTTATTCATTCCTTTCTCTATTTTCTATGGAACAGAACATTCATCACTTTTTAATTTCGTTTTATTTTTGTATGAAAGAACACACTCAGGCTTCTCACTCTCTAACATAAACATTCATCTTTACAACAGCACTTGCCTAAGATAAAGTGGTGGGGCAGCATTTCGGAGCCATGTAATAAATATTCCTAAATAGACACGTCCAAATACGTGTTCACTTACTCCGTATGATCCACCGACGGCCTGTGGTTTTCTTCTCCATGATGAACACTAATCCCATTACCAAGTCCCCACCTGAACATGTTTGAATCTTGAAGTACGTCTATTGGGACTGGCTGATACCACTTACACAGGCTTTCATTTTCAAAGCTGCAAACTTCCATAACTTGGAGAGAGGAACAAAGCAAAAATGAACTCATTACAATAAACACGTCAATAAATGGCCATTTTTGTCAGTACTGGAGCTTTCTTGCAAATGTTTAAAATGATAAATTGACAACATTGTAATAACTAGGCAAATGGTTTGTATAAATCCTGGAAGTGTCAATGATATCTAGGTTTATTTTATCCAATTATTATTGACTGAAATGAGCAAATAAATGCATATACTAATTGATTTCACATGAAGACAAGATTTTAGCTCTTTCGTGACCTCGACGTTGTGACAAGTCTGTTGTGCTTTGCCCACCAGATTTGCAATGTTGACTTTAGCTTAGCCTCTGAAGCAGTTATTGCAAATTCCAAACAAAAGTTCTAAGCAATGAGGTTTACAATAACTTTTATAATGGACCGGTTTCCTTGAAAGTTTTAAAGATTCATGTAGTGATTTTATTCTCATATCACAGGCAATTCCAAGTCCAGTGATTTTTAAGTATACAAGTTATGTGTGAAACTGTTTCTGAATTCTCTCTTGTTTGTCTGAATGTGTTCGACTGTCTATCTTAAATCCTCCATTGCTTCAATCAAAACCAAAAAAAAGATCCAATTCAATAGATCTGGGGTATGCTACAGAAAACCTGGCACGTACTCCAGCTTTTAAACGGCATTAACAATGACAGCTACCCACATCCACCATTTAGAAACTTGGTGTATGATTTAATGTGAAATCTGAAAAGGAAGCACTCCATCATTAAATCATGCTTTAATCATGATTTTCCAGTACATTATTTAATCTCTGATATTAACATAAAATATACCATTATAATAACTTGTGAAGAGACTTAGGATTCAATATCATCTTGTTCTTCATATCACTAAAAATATAAGAATTATAGGCTTTTATAAAACAATTAAAGGCCATAACACGTCAGTCAAGTGAGATAAACAGGTTCAGGAGATTTATTGTACCTATAGTCAACCGTTGTGTATTACATACTTGAAAATTTGTTAAGAGATAGATTTCATATTAAGCATTATGACCGCAATTCTAAAAAATTAGAAATTTTAAGACTAGTTTCCAAGAATATTTGTCATAATATTTCATCTTACAAAAAGAAGGAGGAGGTGAGATCATAGTGTGTTCTTACATGAAATGGTAATAATCCAATTTATAGTTATTCAAAATAATAATCTCTAATTTTAAAATAGTAACTTGATCCTACAGTTTTCTTCAGTACATTTAAAGAGTTTATCAAAACTTCCTACCTAATCATAAATGACATTACCAAAATAACAAAGCTGGGCTATAAAGAAATTCAGTTTTCATGAAAGATACTCATTTGGTGTAATTAATTAGGTTTTACGTAAACTTTTATAGGCACTGCAATTAATATATGATCCTAAGACGATTTTAGTATTTTTCCCCGAGAAAGTCTGAGTACTTTAACATCTCCTGTTTTACTATTTTCCATCTGGGATACACCGTGTAAATCCCTGGCTAGCTTGAGTTAATTACGGTTCCATCTCTTTCATGAATCAACTTGATTTTATGACTTTTTTGGTCTAGAGTTGATAGTCAATTAATGGTATATCTATGCATTAAGAAGCATTTTTACTTGGGTTGAAAGAACAAGCGTGAACTTTACTGAAATTAAATCCTAGGATTTCTTGCCAAAGCTGATATAAGGCAAATGGGAGTGTCACTATTCTGTCTGTGTTATCCATATGATCTGAACACTTACCATTTGCAAGACACTTGAGCACTATTGTGGTACAGTACAGTCACAAACTACTCCATAAAGAGCAGAGAAAGGAAAACTCCTACCAAGTGTTTACTCCTTCTGATCAGATGCCTCACCTATCCAGACACAGATTAATTTCTCTCCTCTCAGACTGCATCCTTGATTGAGATGTCCACTTTTAACTTACAGGCAGTCCCTGAGTTACAAACATCCAATTTACATATAACCTGCACTTACAAATGAGGACTTTTACAGGTAACAGGTAAATGTACCTCTTCCAATTTACATTCAAATTCAACTTATGAACAAACCTACAGAACCTATCTTATTTGTAATGGGGGACTGCCTGTAAATAATTTGCTTTTGATCCATTTCAGAAAAGCCATTGAACTGGCAGGTTACAATCAGTGAAAAATAGAATGCAGGGGTTAAAGGTCTCATCTGCATTAAAATTGGTTTTCGGGTGAACTCTGTTTGGTTGACACAGCATTCATTTTTTCATTCCTTTGGCAAAGACAAAGCTTGAATTAATCAATCTGAGAAAAGGTTAATGCTTTCTTCCTAAATAGTCCCCATTTGCTGGTGTGAGGAGTAGGGACCAAGAGGAGATGGACAGAGAAGAGCTACTAAATCCTAGTCCCACAGGAAAGTCAAGTCTATGACAACAGCTTGGAAGCCATTTAATCTAAGGCTACTTAGATTAAATGCACGCTGATTCTTCTACCAATTTCTATACAAATAACTCTTCTAGTAAGAAATCACTATGTTGAAAATTTCTAATAATGACACTAGGCTGTGCTGCTGACAGCTTAGACGAGTATTTTCCTATCTATTTCATAGGAAATAGCCCTATTTTATACAAAATTTAGAAAGTCACCTACCACAGGATGATTCATCTGATTTGTCAGGGCAGTCATATCTAAAATCACATTTCCGAATGTTTTCAATACAGTGACCATTGGACGTGCAGACAAATTCACTGTCTGTGCAGTTGTGTGGAGGGAGTGTTACAGGGGCTGAAGTTTCTAGAGGAATCGGAAGTTCCACCGGCAAACGACCTTGATAAGAAATAACAGACAGGTGTCATTTAGCAAGTTTTCCTTTAAAGATTTTTACCAATGAAGCTTTCTAAAAATGCTTTGCATTTAATATTATAAAAAATATTGCATGAGGCTCAGCGCCCGTAGCTCAGTGGTTAGGGCGCTGGCCACATACGCCAAGACTGGAAGGTTGGAACCTGGCTTGGGCCTATTAAACAACAATGACAACTATAACAACAGCAAAAAATAGCTGGGTGTTGTGGTGGGCACCAGTAGTCCCAGCTACTTGGGAGGCTGAGGCAAGAGGATTGCTTAAGGCCAAGAATTTGAGGTTGCTGTGAGCTGGGATGCCAAGGCACTCTACTGAGGGTGACATAGTGAGACTCTGTCTCAAAAAATATATATTGGATGAAAGGTAAAACACAAATACAATCTAGAAATGGTGAAGTGAGAAGGGAGAGAGGGCAGAGAAGGGGAAGAGGAGGGAAAGGGAGAGGAGGAGGAGGGAAAGTGATTGGCAAGATCTCACCTAATGTGCACAATGTGAGGGTGTTCAGCACACCTCCTGGGTGAAGGGCTCAACTACAACTTGAACTTTATAATTAAAAACAATGTAACCTCAACATTTCTACACTCATATTAATCCAATTAAAAAATACTAACAAATACTGGACATCTGCTAAATTCCTCTATTCACAGTCTTAGCAATAGGAATACTCAGAATATCTCTGATCATAAAAATAAGTGAAGATTCAGATGTAAAGTATTAAAAACATACTCAGAACTAACCAAATAAAAGGGAGGCCCAAGGCCGGGGCTTGGAGGACCAGCAGGAACCATGGGAGTTCCAGATGCTGGAGTCACAACCACAGTCAAGGTCTGAAGAGACCTTCTAGTCCACTAGGTAAATAAACTTTGCTACAATGAATCTAACCTCTTCATATCTTTGTTCCACATATTCTCACATATTTAAGATTTAAGCTTGCAGGAAAATTTCAGACCAGAAGTCTTCATCTAGGAGTTCTGAACAATTATAATTACAATTTATGAAATTACTGAAGTTGAAAGACATTGCCAGAGTTGATTATACATTAAGTTATTCAATAAAGTTGCATTGATTGCACTGATGACGTAGTTGTGCCATGCATATGGTAGATGCCTTGAATCTAAAGCCAAAAGTGCCATCTTGGCCATAAAATACAGAATGTCACCCATAGGGAAAATGGGAAACTATAGCTAAACGTACCTTTTTTCTAAAATATTCATTATAAACTCTTACAAAGAGGTGGCCAAAATGTAGAGAGTATTTTATAAATATTTTGTAAAATTCTATAATGAATATTTTGTAAGTAAAGGTAAATTTAGCTACAATTTCCCATTTTTCCCAAAGTATGGCCACTTTAGGGGAGGCTTTCAGGACACTCTGGAGCTTACAGACTAGTAGAAAAGGTGGTCCAATGTATCTTTCATTACATTTTCATGGGACAAGTTTCTAATCAAGATTATAGCTCCACAGCATAAGATTGACATCTAGCCTTTCACCCTGAATCCATAGTAATTTCAACACCATGGTATATGGTAAGTATACACATCAGTGGCAAGTGAATGAATAGATGGATGGATAATGTAAAGATGAGTCAATGAATAGCAGAGTGAATGAATGAATTAATAACAAATGTAAGCTATCACAGTGTATGAAAAGAACATAAACAATTAAAACAGATCTGAGTCAAGAAAGACATTTTGTACAGGCTGATGCATACATGTACTTTTAAAGGATGATGATGTCATTTTGCTAGGTGACAAAGAATACAAGGTCTTTATGGCCAATGATGAAAAATGTGTGTGAAGGCACAGAAACATACTGACTTGGTTTTCTCTGAAATAATGTGAAAGTCTGGTGTGAAAATATCTTACGATTTAAGGGAATTTTAATGTCTTACATGTGATTGAGTCCCTTGAGCTAGGCAACTGGACAGTAATCAGTTACTGATTACTGGTAAGAAAGAGCCACTTGAGACCAACTTAGGAGTAGGAAATGAATACCAAAAGCTGGGTAGAAGTACTAACATATAAACTCTTTACCTCAAGAAATAATACTTTGTCTTTAGTGTGAAGAACAGATTGGAAGTAGCTCTGACATGGGAAGAGAGAACAATTAATCTATTTCTTTAATCCAGGCAATTAATACATGTAAACCAAAGCAAAGATGCTTTAGAGGGAAGAGCAAAGATCTCAGCAACAGTCAGTATCTAGAGGACTGGGGATATGGGTGCTTTAGGGGATTCGAGAAAACTCCGATAATTAGTAATTTATTTCTTAGCTCAAGCTCTGAAGTGATTAAGAACTATGATAGAAGATAGCAGATCATATCAACTCTCTATGGAAAGAGCTAATACTGGAGAAAATGGCCTATATCTGTACACAAGTGGTACCGGATGGAACAGAGTCTCTAAATTATAAACTGTGCCTAGAAACTTTCAGGCCTCCCTGCATGAAACCATAGCGATGAGCAGTTGACCAGATCTTATCTGTAGCTCCAAAAAGAAAAGAGAAAGTGAGGGGCAGGTATGCACATGTTCTGCTTCTCCTTGTAAACTCACAAGCCAGTGCTCCTCATCCTCCTCCTGGGAAGGAGTAAATAAACTGGTGAAAAGACCAGGAATGTCAGGCTGCTAGAGTTAGTCTATGTGAAAACAGAGACCAAGACCAAGGAAAAAGTGTTCTCCTCCCATAGAGGTGAATTATATACGATGGGTGGATTAATGACGGGGAGATTATGTTACTCTCTGAGATCAGATGGTTAAGATATGCAGAGGGTGCTAATTTTGTTTGTACATTTTAAGAATGAAAACTATATTAAAATTGTAATACTCTCTCTCCATATTTATATCTATAAAGTTCATGTGCAATTCAAAATAGCCAACTCTTTTAAATTACCCATGGACTTTATGGATCCCCTGAACATATATATATATACAGGTAACAAAAGATGCATGTAAGTCATGTTTGACTTCTGCAATTACAAGAGGTGCTCAAAATCATCAGCGTGAATGAAAGATCAGATGAATGAAAGATAATGCATAGATTAGATCTCTTACAGTGTGTACACTTTCAGGAGGGGAGCATTCCTAGTATAAGAAAAGTCAGTTTGTAGAGAAAATAACACCTTTTCTATTCCCAATAGAAAAATCAGTGACAACAGTCTAAACAAGCAGACCCTAGCAGGTCAGACGGCCCCTCCTCCTGCATCCCATACCACCCACATCCATGTCACTCCACCAAAATAAGAGCCCAGTGAAAGGGCAAAGTTATCACCTCTCGCAGAAATCTGATTCATCCAACATTATAATATTTCAAAAAAAATTAAAGGGAAAATCACTTAGTTATTTTGAATGCTGACAATTTTGAAGACTATAAGGACACAGTTTGAATCAGGGAAAGAAAATTGCACTGAACTTCATGAAAAATTAGTTTAAAATAGTTACCATGAGATTTATAAGTCACTTCTGAGGGAATTTGTTAAGCACTAAAAAAGCGTTTCATGGCCGGGTTGATGGATATTTTATATGCCTCAATGGAAGACACAGAACAAATTCCTCTGAAAATCATTCTTCTAAATGTTTAAATAAAACTTTTTTTTTTTAAAAAAAATCTTCTAATTTGGTCACTGAATTTGTTATGACATTTTAGAGCATAATTCACTTATGCAGTTTTACCAAAAATACATTATGTCACCAAAATGCATTATACGAAATGCATGGAAACTGTTTGTGTGTGTGTCTTATATCAAACAATGTCAACCAGAAATGACATAATTTACAAGGGTTCAAAGGAATGTTTGCCTTTAACTAAAGCAGAAGGACATGTTCTTTCAACATGCTGATCCAAGCTGGGGTATTCCATATGTTACATAATAAAGTTTTAGTTTAAAACAAAGACTGCACATTTGAATCCCACAGAGATGATTGCCATTTGCACTGAGAAATATATTCTATGCTCTAATTTAGGCAGCCATCTCGATGTGTGTTAATTTCAAGACAGAATGGTTAAATTCGTGTTCCAAGCTCAGGGTAAATACACGTTACTAGAACCAAAGAAGCTTAGAGGACAGTGGATCACAAATGATTTCACTTTCACGGCATTTACTGACAGTATACGCATTTATAGAAGATTTATAATTATCTTGCCTTAATACATAGAAACGTCACTGGGCGCTGAATGCAAACACATACAAGATACTCTTACACAATTGTGCCACTTTAATACTCATTTCATAATGCACTTCTAGCCACAACTACTTAGGACTCACTCATTTCTAATTTTATTGTTTTATTTTTCCCCTCCAGAGAAGAGTGTTTTAGGGCATGACCTAAGTCTGGTGAAGTGAGTGTCACTTACTTTTTACATGTTCAGAAATTTAGCCACCTGTGGCAAAGAAGACACTAATTGAACTGCTTCATGTTTAATTTTTCTACTTTTAGTAGAGACGAGATCTCATTTTTGCTCAGGCTGGTCTCGAACTCCTGACCTAAAGTGATCCTCCTTCCTTAGCCTCCCAGACTAGTAGGATTACAGGTGAGAGCCACCGACCACACCCAGCCAAAATCAGAAGTCTTAACTGAATCTTTAGTTCTGATTTCAACATAACTAGAAAACAATCCTCCTTAGAAAGAACTCAGGGATATAATTTGAATGACCTGGAAAAAGGAGGTTGATGAAGTTGAAGAAAAGAGGCAATTCATTTACGTCTCAGAAAAAAAAGTTCTGAAAGTGGCAAGTTAAAGGGCACTACTCTAAATAAGAAAGTTTGATTGTTCTTGGTTCTTTCCTCATTTCTTCTTTCTTTATTATTCCACCAGAAGGAGAAAGTCTTGCAAACCAAATATGTCTGATGTGTTTGTATTGGAGAGCACCAAAAAAGCAAATTGAAAAAAGCCAAACTGGAGCCAAACTTTGCCAGTTTGTAGATGAGAAAGGGAAGTAGTAGTTTATTTCTAGGATTCTGCTCTGTGAAACAGAGCCCAGCAACCTGGTTAGACCCAGAAAGCCTGTGGGAACTTAATGCACTGCAATAAAGGTAAGGTTCCTGACACATCCTGTAGCCCTTACAAGTGGTTTAGACTTTCCTCTAAGAAACACGAAGCCAACTTGTTTAACTTAGCAGTGACTTAGAGCAATATTTTCTTAAATTATCATTCTCTTAACTCAGGGTATGCTAGAAATGACTTTGAGCAGTATTAGGACAAACTTTTTTGAAAAATATAAATTTAGTGTAATGTTATTAGTAAAATATATCTAGAAAAACAAATCTGTCTTAGTTCAGGCAGATGTAACAATGCCACAGACTGGGTGACTTAAATAACACTTTATTTCCCACGATTCTGGATGTTGTGATGCTGAGATCTGCAAGACTAGGTATCAGTAGAGCCCTGTTTCTGATCATATCCTCATGTGTCCTTTACTGGGCAGAGACAGAAATGTCCTGTCTCCTGCTGTTTTTAAAGGGGCATTAATCTCACCACGAGGGTGCCACTCATAACATAACCCAACCCTAAAGACATCCCAATGACCTGATTTCCAAATTCGTCACACCAGGGACTAGGATTTCACTATAGGAATTTGAGGGGAACACAAGTATTCAGTCCATTGCTTTGATATTTTGGCCTATAATTGCTTAGAATAAGGCAAAATTCAGTGGCAATGACAGATGTAAGTCTCTTTACACAAAAAACTCCAACGGCTTTGCAGATGAAATAGACATTGCAAAGATGAAATGTGAATGACTAGGGCTTGTGCTAAGAATTACAGATTAGTCTGGTTTGATCTGACATTCTTCCATGTCACTAAACTTCAGGGAAACCAAGCCAAGTACACATCTGTCATCTGGAAGATTTCCTAAGTAGATGTCTCAGGCTCCGGGTGGGCTCAGTGTTCTAACTGCTTGCTCTGTGAATTCGTGTAACGAATATGATAAACTTTAGGCCATGCTAATATAATTTTTTCTGATAAAACAGATTTTCCAACTTGTTTTGTACTCGACTTTCTTCCCTTAAGCCATTCCTGCATAGAAAATTAAGCAAATAAAACTACATTTTAACATCTGTAGTCCCTGATAAATTATTCCCAACTGCAGACGTACTGTGTCTTTGAATCACTTCACTAATAACGTATATCTGTTCTTTATATCTGTCTAGGTAACAATGTGTTTCCTGTGACTGTTCAGAAACATAGATAATTCAAAAGCCTAAAAGAGTATGTGAGGTCTAAATATAATCAATCTTTTGAAAGTTAAAAAGTTTGAGATTTCTGTGGCTCTATGGGAATAGCGTATATTTTTCCTATTACGCTTAATAAAATATGACTGTAACTTAGAGTTATACCCACAAGCGGAAAGAACTACATTTTGCTTGATCTTACGGAAGCATCTGTGTTGGGGCTACTTTCTAGGAGAGGATTTATGAAAACAGAGCTATTCTTTGGATATGATTATAATAATTATGTGATAGAGCTGTTTAGCATGTACTATGCATTGTTTTTTACTCCAATAGAAAATCTTATAAATATATTTTTGCTTTATAGCATGAATTCAATGACATTTTCCATCTTTATAGACGTTCTACTATAGTTGACAGTGACTACAAATAGACACAGCTGCTGGACAGTTTTCAAGCTTACATCTAGGCATTTTAACAGTCAGGTCTGTTTTTAGTATTTAACATTTTCCTCAACTAAGTGATGACAGAGTATATTAGTTTTAACTTTACAATAGGTGAAGTTACTTGTTTATTTTTATTTTCTAGGAAGATAATAAATTTGCTGAACTAAATGTACTACCAGCTTGGGGCAATTTTTATCTTTCCTATGTCTATGCAAAATCATTTTACAGGACTACTCCAAAGTGGCTAAAACCAGATAATTTAAGGTTGCAATTACCAAGTCTCAAATTTCTTGATTTTTGCTTTGCAATCTTATATTAACTGCAGATCTTTCCAATAATATGGCCTTTTCTTCTGAGTCTATATATTCTTTAGAAAAATACAAAAGAAAGGTGAATTTTAAAACTCAGTACTCTGATATAATTCATTATTCTGAAAGAAATGTAATGGATATGCCAAACAGCTGATTATTGGAACATGAAATGCTGCAGGTGATATTTTAAAGGTGAAGACGATTCTCTTCCCCTTGCCTTTTGAATCACATTTCAAACATTAATCTTTACAGGAAAAAAAAAGGAGATTTGATAACACTTATAAATAAAGCTGGTGAGACACCAAGGCCAGAAATATAATCAACAGGGTTCGACAATAACAAAACAACAGTCGGCTCGGCGCCTGTGGCTCAACAGGCTAAGGCGCCAGCCACGTACACCTGAGCTGGTGGGTTCGAATCCAGCCCGGGCCCACCAAATGACAATGACGGCTGCAACCAAAAAATGGCCAGGCATTGTGGCGGGCGCCTGTGGTCCCAGCTACTTGGGAGGCGGAGGCAGGAGACTCACTTGAGCCCAGGAATTGGAGGTTGCTGTGAGCTGTGATGTCACAGCACTCTACCCAAGGTGACAGCTTGAGGCTCTGTCTCAAAAACAAAAAAGCAGTCTATGAAGAGTAGGGAAAGACATAAAAATTAGGTTAAGCATCCTATAAATAGTTACCATTTTTTTTTCTGGGAAAAATAAAAACTCTAATACCTCAAACACAAATATTCATATAATACTAATAGTATAATGAATAAATTTGTGAATTAATAATTCTAATATGCCTGCTGATCTGAAACTTAAACAAAAAAAAAATATAAAAATCTTAGAGAAGTAGGTCACTATTTTGTGTTTGCATGCGTATAAACATTAGTTTTATTTGTTTTTGTTTTATTGGCCAAGAAAGAAATATGAGTTAGACAAATCGTCCGTGAACATTGAAAGGAAATTAAGGTCTGTGAGCGAACCTGCAAGTGCTACTCTTACTTCAGCTAATATGAGGCAGAAAAAAAATAAATAAAACAAAATGCGACTGATAAGCATCGAGAGGAACATTTTCATTGGGAAACTAATTTTTATTTTTAAGTTTTGGCTTATGGCAAGATTACATCAAATTTGGTTATGACATCTATGGCTTCGACTGATTTTGCAGTTCTCCTGTTATGAAGTCAGTGCCCAAAACAAAAACAAACAAACAAAAAACCCAACTAGACACACACACACTTCAAGAAGTTTCAACGCTTCATCTTCATCGTCTGAAACTTGAATCAGAAAATCGGGCCTAATGCCGTAGAGCTGATAACTCCACGTCTCTGCCTGCGTCTCTGTAGCTCTCCTCCCGCCCCTTCCAAACTTTAGCCACAGAATGGAAATAGCAGGACAAAGCAGGAGCGACAGTTTCAGTGGGGACTTGTGTTCCCTTTCTGTGTTTCTTGTTTTTTACATGCCTCTGAGGTCACAGTGTTTCTCTCTAAGCTCACCCTGGGAGCTGATGTGGGAAAGCCCGGCTCTTGACCTCAGACAAGCTTGGGTAACCTTGCATTTTGACCCTTAACTTGGTATTCTCAGTTACGTCACTTGTGTCCCTTAATTTTAATTTTTCGCAGGTGTAAAATGGAAATTGCAGCCTTTTCCTTGCAAAGTTAGCTTATTTGATGAGCAGTAGAGTACTAGTGGCTAACGTGACAATCCCAAGTAGTATCTACTGTGTTCTGTCACTTTATAACAGAAAGGCACCCGTGGGCCACTCATCTCCCTCTCAGTTTTCCCCATAGAACTGGGATAACAAAGGCATCAATGCTACTCAACATTTAAGACCTACTCGCCTATGATGGACCACGCTTTATTCTAGGCTCTTAAAAGTTCGTAGCATTATGTGAGAAGATAGAGAAGAGTGGTCAATTACATTATAGTGACCATGTATCAGCTCATTCTCTCATAAGGATCTTCTACCTCCCCTAACCTCGCCAAGCTCCCTGTAAGTGGAGAATATCCTGCACCATCACCAAGCTTCACCATGTGACTTCCTCTGACCAGTGGGGCAATGGACATGAACAGGCATGATATGGACCACGCTCCCCAGGCCAAATTTTAAGTGTGCTTTGTTTTTCCCATTCTATGACTTGAGAAGAGAATGTTTTAATAGGGACTTGGTCCTTCAGCTGTGGTCCTGCAGAAGGACAGGACATATGAAACAGAGACCCATAGATTGAAGCTACTGGAATTACACAGAGCTGTGACTAAAAAATACCTACCTTGGCTGTTATTGTTCTACGCCAATCCACACACCTGACACCAAGAAATAAATGTTTTGGGGTATAAGCCCCTGAGATTCACTTTCAACAAAAATATAACATAGTATCTAGCACATAGTAGTACTTAATATTTTCGAAGTAATGATAATAATAAGCTAAACAACATAACACAAGTATATAAAATACCTAAAGAGGTGGGCATCCCTCTATCTGCCCAGCCATCCAACAAATATTTATTGAGTGTTACCAGGTGCCAGAATTTAGCTTCTGGATCCAAGGCAGTGAGCAGGTAATACACCTGCTCCCATGTAACTAAATTGGAAATTTGATTATAAGATTGATAAGTGTTGTGAAGAAAAATGACATAGGGAAGGGAGATAGAAAATGCCAGATAAGAAAGAGACCGTGAGTGTCACATTCAGAGAAGGCTTCATGTAAGAAATGTGGGGCAAAGAGCAAAAGGAAGCACAGGAGAAAGGCAGGTGAACATTGAGGGGAAGCCTGTCCTGGGAGGAGGGAAAAGCCCGAACCCTAATTTTGGCTGGAGTACTCAAGAGTGAACTAAGAAGACTTTGTTGTCAGGAAAACTGATTGAGAACCACTTTGATGGAATGTAACATCAGGAGGTATGCAGGGACCAGCCATTTATTCCTTGGAAACTATTAGAATAAGTTCAAGTCTCACCTCTGATGAGAAAGGAAGTCATAAGGAAACTCTGATGCGGTCACATGATCTTTTCTGTGTTTGAAAAGGATCACATGAGCTGCTGTTTGGAGGATGGGAACTCAGTCTAGCCTTCAGAGGAAGAAGCAGAGAGATCATTTAAAAATATAAGTGCAACAGTATGCAGAGACAATGGCAGCTTGGATCAAGGGGAATGTGGTGAGAGTGATGAGAAATAGTGGGTTCTGGATAGATCTGAAGCTAATGGCTGACAAGATTTGTTAAATGTAGAATGAGCAAGTAAAAATAAATATTTTTATTTTTATTTGGTCATTTGCCAAGATAGGAAAGAGTGGAGGAGGGGCAACTGGTAATCAGGGCTTCTCTCTTAGAGATTGGGAGGTAAAGAGAAACTTGTTCAATTCTGACACCCTTCTCATTGGCCTTTGAAAGAGGGATTTGGCTGTCTGCAGAGTACTATGAAAATCATTACACACAGCAGTGAAGGTCATCAATTCTGCTAGGATGGCGAGTGCAGAGCTGTGTTGCAGAGTCACAACTGAACAGATTGGAATCCAGTCCCTTGATTAGGCAATTTCAAGCCTGCACTAGAATTGTTTTAGGTAATTTTCCCTTGTTATCCTTAACAGACACCTTAGACATTCAGGTTGAGCTGCTAAGTAAGTCTGGAGTTCGGGGGAAAGGTAAGGCATACAGATATGAAACTGGGAAACATGCACACTCATATTCTAATAAATAGAAACGTATAATACAGAAAGGAGCTGGCTGAAAACAATCCTTATGAATATTTAAAGTTGAGCCCAAGAGTAAAATATCACCGAAGATAATTGGCAGGTTAATGATGTCTTATGTCTTACAAGGCAACCAGTTGGGTTATTGTAACCCACTAAATATAACAGAAGTTCAGTTTAACTTTAGACATGACTCCCTAGCATAGACATAACTGATCTAAACCTCTTCCCTCTAATCACGAAAACTTTAGTTATTTACAAAGATTTATGGCAATCTTTTCTAGGGTTTATAGATTTGAGAAGCAGAATAAAACTTGAGGATATTTTGGAATATTTGTACTAATGAAATATTGATTTTCTTGGCAGTTTCCCCCACATAAAGGGGTTTGCAAGTACTCACATACTGAAATGTTCTCTCTTACCAGGGTAGAGGGTGCAGTCCATGAATGATAAATCATCAATTGCAATATCTCCCGTGAAGCCATCTCCCACCGAAGCCTCCACCAGTATCTAAAACATATACAAAATGTAAGAAATCTGTTGACATGGTGAAGGAAATGAAGTTAGGGAAACTTGCATTTGAAAAGAAATTCAGAATTCACCCAAAGCTGACCTCTTTTGAACCACTAAAATACCACTTTGTAAGAGTCTCCCTAAGTGGCCATCTTACCTCACCTAGAACATTTCCAGAAACAGGAAGCTCTGTCCCTTCCTGACCCATTAGACCCACGGAGCTCATTTTGGTTCTGGCAAGTTTCAATTGTTTTTAATTTCAATTTATCAGATTAACGTCCTTGGCCCTATAAGGTCCAGCCATTAGTTCTAGATTTGCCTTACTTTCTTCTAATCCTTTAAGTATTTAAAGGCAAATTATTATCCTCGGTTCCCACCTTTACCCTTTACCCCAGTAGCTCATCCATTTCTCAGGTTAAATCTCCTCAGCCTTCTAGAAACCCAATTTGCTACCAGAGTCTCTTACTAGGATGTATATTTTTCCGAGCTTTAACAGTTTTCTCACACACAGACCTTATTCTGTAACACTTTATGAGATTGGCTAATTGTTATTAGTCCTCCTTCAGAGGCACATTAATCACAGTGAACTCAGATGACATCTGTGGTACTGCGGGAGCTGCAATTTCACCAGCACTTTGGTAAAATATGAAACACTGACAAACCACTATAGTATGTGGCAGACTGTGATTAGGGATGAGATGTACTGTAATAGAATTAATCGTGATGAATTATTTTAATACTTATGCAAATATGTTGCACACTTACCAGGAATCCCACCATAATTTAATAATAAAGAACTTCAAACAAACTCAAACTTGTAAGAAGTACTTATTTTTCCACTTTTATATGAACATATGTTTCCATTTCATTTTCTTCACACGTACTATAGGTGGGAGTTGAAATCTTAGTTTGTTTTTCAAATTCTATCCTCCATTATAAGTTATCACATACTTTATTTACTGATTTTCTCCTTGGAGGAGAGTGTTTTAAAAGGTAAAACTGATGACCTCAAACCTGACAGTTTCCTCCAATGTTTTAGTCCTTTAGAGGACTACCAAGATTTTCTCCCTGATTTGTCACTAAAGAAATTAATCAAGAGTGGAAAAGTTTACGCAACTAATAGGCAAATACCGATATTGCCACCTGATATTACCTGAACAACATTTAATAGTATTATGCAGTTAAGTGTCCTAATGCATTACAATAAGTCACTCCAAATATAAAGTCTTACTTTTCCCCGCCATCATGATTAAAAGTCACATTAGAAGAACAGAAAACCAAAATGTAGAAAGGATGTTTCACACAAAATCATACACTTACTCTCAATGAACAAAAATCAGAATTGGGGAAGAACATAAGATAATATCTTTTGCTTTATTTTTAAAAAGAATAAAGTTGGGTGAACAGTGGGAAAAAAAAAGCATAAGCCAAGACAGATCAGTTAGCAAAAGATGAACTAGACCAGTATATGTATATCCCACTGCAATATAACATAGGGCATGCTGACAAATAGCTCAGAAGAAAGTGCAAAAACGAGAAAAAGCTGATATAAATAACAATAAAGACTACTGAGTTGGCCACACTGGTCATGATTATTATTAGTTTATTAATGAGAAAGAAGAGGAAATTAATTGCTTACAGAAAAATATTTGTGAGCTCACCTTGGGGATATATATACATAGCTCTATTCTAGCAGATAGGTTCAATTATTCAAAGTATTCCTACCTTTATATATAGTCAATTAGTCATTTATTCAAATTACAGACGAAATTCTGTAATTCACAGTGGGCTACACAAGTAAGCAACCCTTCTATTAGAGTCTACTGCGTATTACCCAGAAGCATTTTGATATTGCTTCTATCAGCATTCAACACCAATATGAAGACAGAAACAATCCAAGACAAAACACAGTTGGATCTTGCTCTATGCACAATTTATTAATATCTAAAATGTAGTTAATTTCACCAGCCCTTTAAATGTCCACATCCTGGAAAATTAATGAATAGTTTCAAGTTGAAATAACCAAACTGTCAATTTTTATGTATAAATTTGATGTATCTTCTGAATATTTAATTAAGCCAACCATATTTCCTATTTTACTCATGTATTTTTATTTCAAAGCATTAAAGGGATAAATATGTCTTTTTAACATGGGTAGCCTTTATAAAGATTAGGTCAGGGCTGTTAGCGAACTCATCATAGGGACAGTGTTCCTTGTATCTGATAGACAGGTTTCAACCTGGTCTCCTTCGTCCTCCTCCTCACTTGTTTTTTTTTTTTTTTTTTTTTTTTTTTGGTTATTGTTCCTTTATTTTGAAAACCATCCCTATTTGTAGTGTAAATTTAAATATTATTAGCATTTATCAAGTTTAACCATTGAAAAATTTAAACAGATATAGCCCTTAAAAATTTTCA
>CAUYRH010171779.1:0-18430 GCA_963574655.1 Perodicticus potto | reverse complement strand
CCACCTTGCTAACACCAAAACAGTCCTATTGGTCCCTTGCCCTGGACCTGACATCCTGGACTCGTTCTGTTCTCGCTTGTGGCTGAGTGTAACCAGTATACAATAAATCATACCTTTTGCTGTTTCGGCTGATGAAGCAAATCCTCTTGTCTATGATGTGTGTTTTACGGTTCCGTGTAGTAGGGATGCTGTGCCAGCATAGTTGGAGCTGTGGGGGATGTCAAGACTGCTGTATTGGCAACATGCTGGGGCCCTCGCGTGATGAAGAGTTTGGCTAGAGCTGGAACTGGTTCGGTGCGGGCCTTGGGGGAGGTTTCAGGGTCGGCCGGCAAGTAGAGACAAACGCTGATTACACCTTTACTTGCCCAGAGGCCTGTATTGCCGCCGTATTTGGGAGTTTTTACCTTGCTTTGGGGTTGGGTTACCATGGTGACGCGCAAAGCTTGCTGGGTACTTGTGCTTCTAGTCGCACAAATACTTCGCGCGCCGCAGAGAGTGGTTCCGGGTCTGGCAGCTAGAGTGTCGCTCCTTCCGCAGGAAGCGGAAGAGCGATAGGGTGGGCGGCTCTTTGTCGAAGCTAGAGGACCGGCAGGCGGCAGCAGCAACTACGGCGGCGGCGGCAGGTGAGGGAGGCGGGAGACTTAGGTGGAGGCCGCGCCCGGAGGGGAGGAGTCGGGGCCGGCCCAGCGGCTAGGCTCTGCCGGGCCGCGCCGCGCAAGGTCCCCCAGAACCGAGCAGGCTCTTCCTCATGTTCCAAGGCAGAGCAGGTTTTCTGACTGACCTCGCTTCACGAGCAAACGCCAGCTCAGTGACGTCACAGCCCTGCCCCTCCCCTCAGCTTGATGTCACCTGGACATCCCCCTCCCATCCCGGTCCCCTTTTCACTTCGTCCTCCGTTAGTGTCCTGTTCACCAGGCTCACGGCTGAGCGCCGGCAGCACCGCACGGAACCTACCGAGCTAGACGACTTGCTGTAGGGAAACTAGTAGGACTTTCTCCTCACACTGTCGGGTGTTGAGAGGCGTCATGATCACTGTTCCCAAGTCTAATCTACCTTCCCACTGCACTGTCAGGCGCTGCCCTTGGCAGGTTCCTCATTCGACGCTCCCAACTCCAGCCGTTGACCGGACTTTGACGCGTACATCTTCGTCTTGAGGCAGGACACCCTTCACCCTTTGTTCACTCAGGGATTGTTTTCCAACCCTTCCTCTCAGTACCTACAAATTAGTTCTCTCTTTCTCTTCTTACTGGCTACTTCTCCCTTTGACAGGTGGAGAAGTTCAATTTGAGCCCTAACGAAATTCTGACGTTGCCAGAGCTTTGTCGTTTTGTTATACTTCATTCTTCTGAGAACCACCCCATAGTCCACGGTTACCCCTTCTGCCACCCATGTCTCTATTTTTTTCCTGTTCAGAACCCAGCAGTGATGTGGAGGTGGAGACCCACAGGAGCCCCGGACTTCACCTGAGCTACCTCAGGTATCAATGAATTCTGGGAACGGTGGGTGGGGAGGAATATCGTATCTAATTATCTGGTTCTGATGGGACTTGCAACTTGGGTGAGGCTTGAATAGATGGCATTTATTCTTCACCTGGTCATATCTCTTTTAGAAAAGTTTGTATGTCTTCTTTTACCACATCTATCCTTGATTGTTCCTGTTATTCCTCCCTTTGAAGGAAAACTACCTTCTTGTAAAGATTGTAACTCTATTATATGGTCTGGTCAGTTTATTTTAGGAAGATTTGAAGGCACAGCCAAGCCAATGAAGTGGGAGTAGGTCAAAGCCAAAGAAGTAAAGATTCCCTTATGCTTACAGGGAAACAACGTGAAGTTTTCCTGTTTCAACTGTAGGGGGAGCCTGAACACTGCCCAGGAAAGGCTGGAGAGATCAGACACGTGGTAGCAGGGACTCCCAGTCTTATTGTGGGTGGAGAGGGGAGGGATAGAATCAGGGCAGTGGACTGACATTCCAGAGCTCTCTTGGGAAATAGGAGACTTGAAAAGCTTTTATGGAGTCTATAAATAAAGTGGATCTTTATAGGGTGAGGAATGGTGTGGCTTGATGTCAGTGGGATCTTCACACAGGGAGGTAGGAAGGGAGTGGGGAATGGGGAAAGGTCACTCATTCTGTGAAATTAACTCATTCTGACCTGATCTTGTCCCAAAAGATTTTGTCCTAGGGAGTCTAGAAGTAGAAAGAGTAGCTTAGAACTCCTCTGAAATGGAGGGGATGGACTTAACTTCCCTGAGGTTCAGAGTAGCGATGGGTTGGGAAAGAATACTAAAAATAATACGTTTAGGGCTCGGTGCCTGTAGCTTAAGCAGCTAAGGCGCCAGCCCCATACACCAGAGCTGGCGGGTTTGAATCCAGCCCAGGCCTGCCAAACAAGGACAACTAGGACAAAAACTAGCCAGGCATTGTGGCAGGTGCCTGTAGTCCCAGCTACTTAGGAGGCGGAGGCAGGAGAATCACTTGAGCCCAGGAGTTGGAGATTGCTGTGAGCTGTGATGCCACAGCACTCTACCCAGGGTGACAGCTTGAGGCTCTGTCTCAAAAAAAAAAAAAAATAGGTTTAGGTACTGCCCATAGTCTCTTCACCCTGGGTTTCTTGGGTTCTAGAGATATGATAACAGCTACATTCAAAGCCCTTGCCTAAGATTCTGTGGAACATGGATTAGGGGAAGTTTGTTATCAGTGTCATCATCCACAGCCCTGGTAGCTAAGCAATCCATCTTGGACACTGTTCCCAGTCTATTTAGACAGTGATAGTAGTTTTAATTTTATTTCCACAATTTTAATAAGATCAGCTCAGAAGAGAAGATAAAATCCAACACTACTCTCTCCCTGCCCCCTCCTTGGCTTTTCATCATTAGAGACATGAGGTGGCTTTACCCCAACTCCCTCCCTCTCCTGTTAGCCAGGCAAGTGTGAATCATTCTGATCTAGACCAGGTGCAGAAGGGCGTAGGCAGGATTTCTGATGGGTCAACCATTTAAGCCAGAATTATTACGCCTTAGATTCTCCATTTCCAAAGCCATTGCCCCTCTGGACTGCCTGCCCTATAATCAGGAAGAGTAGGATATCTCTGGAGAATTTTCTGACACAGTTCTCTTTTTTTAGTGGTCACCAAGAGTGGCAAGAAAAGGAAGAAAGCCCTGAATTGGGGGAAACCAGGATGCCTGACAGGGACAACTATGCCAATGGCACTGGGAACAGCGGTGGAGGCCCTGGAGGCGGTGGCAATGAGGAAGCCAGTGGGGCAGGGGCAGGGAGCGGTGGGGCCACCTCAGATGCCATCTGTAGAGACTTCTTGCGGAATGTGTGCAAGCGAGGCAAGCGTTGTCGATATCGCCACCCAGACATGAGTGAGGTCTCCAACTTAGGAGTGAGCAAAAATGAGTTCATCTTCTGCCATGACTTCCAGAACAAAGAGTGTAGCCGCCCAAATTGCCGTTTCATCCATGGCTCTAAAGAAGATGAGGATGGCTATAAGAAGACAGGAGAGCTTCCTCCTCGGCTAAGGCAGAAAGTGGCAGCTGGCCTGGGCCTTTCACCAGCTGACCTACCAAATGGCAAAGAGGAGGTTCCCATCTGCCGTGACTTCCTCAAGGGTGACTGTCAGAGGGGAGCTAAGTGCAAGTTCCGTCACCTGCAACGGGATTTTGAGTTTGATGCTCGGGGTGGAGGAGGCACTGGTGGTGGGGGCTCAACAGGATCAGTCCCCCCCGGACGACGTCATGATCTCTATGATATCTATGACCTTCCTGACAGGGGCTTTGAGGACCATGAGCCAGGCCCCAAGCGCCGGCGAGGTGGATGCTGTCCCCCTGATGGCCCCCATTTTGAGTCATATGAATATAGCTTGGCTCCGCCCCGCGGAGTAGAGTGCAGACTGCTAGAGGAGGAGAATGCCATGCTCAGGAAGCGAGTAGAGGAGCTAAAGAAGCAGGTCAGCAACCTGTTGGCCACTAATGAAGTACTGCTGGAACAAAATGCTCAATTCCGAAATCAGGCCAAGGTGATGACCCTGAGCTCCACTGCACCAGCGACTGAGCAGACTCTTGCCCCCACTGTGGGCACTGTTGCCACTTTTAACCATGGCATTGCCCAGACTCACACTACTCTTAGCAGCCAGGCTCTACAGCCTCGTCCTGTGACCCAACAAGAACTGGTGGCCCCTGCTGGAGCTCCAGCTGCTCCCCCAACTAATGCTGCCCCTCCTACTGCTCCTCCCCCACACTTGAACCCAGAGATTGCACCACTGTCAGCTGCTCTGGCTCAAACAATTGCCCAGGGAATGGCACCCCCACCTGTCTCCATGGCTCCTGTAGCTGTATCTGTGGCTCCTGTAGCCCCTGTGGCTGTATCGATGGCCCAGCCGTTGGCAGGAATCACAATGAGCCACACTACCACTCCCATGGTGACTTACCCTATTGCTTCCCAGAGTATGCGCATCACAGCCATGCCACACTGATGGGGCCAAAGGACACTGCCCTGGTGTAGCCTCTCAGTGCTGGGGTCATGGGGCCCTGGAACCCTTAGCTACTTGCCTAGTCCTCTCAGGCCCTTTCTGAAGGGCTCACTCAAGAACTAGGACAAGAGACTACAAGGAGTATGGTTCTGAGGAGGGGTTGGGTTGGTGTGTTTTCTCTCACCTACCTTTTATGAGGGTCCTCTTATCCATCTTTTACCCTCACAGTGGAGGCTTGCATAAGAATGTAGACTGAAGCCAGGAGAGAGGAAGGACTGACTGAGGGTCTTTGTCCTCTTATGGGAAGTTGGAGACATCCCTGGTCTTGTCCTCTCTTCTGCACAGCACAGGTTCCAACACGGTTCGGGGGGAAAAACACCTGCCCAGAGAGAGCCAGGAAAGACTGGGAAGTAGGTGACCAGAGAGAAGGCCTGATAGCAGCCTTCAGACAATTGGGGGCCAGTTGGTTGGGTTGGAAAATACAGGAACTGCTCCTAGGCCCTGGAAAGGCTAGGACCATAGTACTCCAGCCCAAAGACTAGGGAAGCATTCATTACCCTAGCTTGGCCTGGAAATTCGTAGGGCAGGGCCCACTACTTTCCAAAGAAATAAAAGAACAATTATTTTTAACAAATGGAGGCAGTGAAAACTTGCTTAGATATTCTGTGTAGAAGATGGGAGCAGTAAGTAGATCTTATGCCAAAATGGGATAAAGACCCCCACCCTTACAGCTTGGATAAGTTTGGTGGAGGCCAAAGAAGGGTAGGGATCCAAAACAAGTCCAAATGGGGGTTTGCAAAAGGTACTTTGTGGGGTAAAAAACATTGGAGCCACCTAATTTAGTTTAAAAATAATCTCATCTGTTTCTGGTCTCTCTCTGTACATGTTATTCCCAGGTTGCCTTAGTAACCAGGGCTCTTAGGGGCATTTAAGGGGGCAGGTATTATGGAGGGTGTATGTGCAGAGAAATAGGGATGGGATGTTACACGTATAGTTGACAGATCCTTCCCTTATTGAAACAGCAGAGCAGGTGGAGGTAGCCTTTCTTGAGTTGTCCTACCTAGCCCTTTCTCAGTGGTCAATTCCTTAAGCCTTCAAAGCTTGGGAGGTGCTGGGAAAAGGGAGTTCTGGGGACACAAGCCTTGGGTTTATCCCTTTTTCCCCTTTGTCTCCACATAGGACCAGAGGTTTTAAGTCTATTTAAAGGTCAGGCTAGGGGCTCCAATAGCCAAACCTCAGTTTCTCCTCAGTTCATGGTTGATGTAGGGGAAACGACTCAGGTGTGTAGTCTACTGGGACAGTGAATTTGGGGGTAGGGAAAGTGATCCTTGGTTGTATCCCACCCTCTCCACCCCCGTTGTATCTCTTGCTACCTCTTGCTCTCTTGTCTGGTTAATCACTCAGGTTGTACCTGGGATTGGAGATGGTAGGCTAGGTCAAAGCCGGTCATTGAAAAAAAGCCTAAAGCCTAAAAATGGGCAAATACTGTTTGTGGATTTTAGAAACAACACATTGATGAACTTAACAGTTTTCTGGCACAATTCTAGATTATTAAAAGATGGTTTATGAACATTTTGAGAGAAATGTAATCATAGATACCAACATGAATTCTCAGTCAAATCCTGACTGTATTTCCTCCTTGCCAAGTATATCTAAAGAGGCTGATTTTGGAAACTGTAGACATGTCTTGAATTCATTAATTCTAACTAAAGACCACCAAACAAGTTGGTTTAATGCCATTTCAGTGAGGGAGTGAGCACACCATTGGGAATCATGGTGTGTCTCAATAGGAGAGTGTTAGGACTCAGACAACTTAGAGTTCCTTAAGTGATTTGGGGGAAGGTTTAAGAAGGTAGATGTTCTGCATTAGTGCTGTTAAGGGAGGAAGGGATAATTCTATGATTGGATTTTTTTTTCTTTTTTTTTTGAGACAGTGTCTTATTTTGTCGCCCTCTGTAGAGTGCGATCATGTCATAGCTCACAGCAACCTCAAACTCTTGGGCTTAAGTGATTCTCTTGTCTCAGCCTCTCAAGTAACTGGGACTACAGGCACTCACCACAATGCCCAGCTATTTTTAGAGATGAGTCCTTGCTTTGGCTCAGGCTGGTCTCAAGCCCATGAGCTCAGGCAGTTCTCCAGCCTCAGCCTCCCAGAGTATTAGGATTACAGGCACAAGCCACCATGCTAGCCTCCATGATTGTGTATCTTAATTTTATCTAGAAGGGCAGACTAGAGTGAAGCTAAAGCTGCCATTGACAATGAAATCACTCATTAGCTGGGAAAAGGAAGTTTGCTGTTTTGTGGTTTACAAGCTGTCTAGTGCTTAAACAAAATTGTGAACTGATCTTGTTTTATTTATTTTTATTTTTTTTTTATTTTTTGGAGTTTTTGGCCAAGGCTGGGTTTGAACCTGCCACCTCTGGCATATGGGGCCGGCACCCTACTCCTTTGAGCCACAGGCGCTGCCCCTCTTTTTATTTTTTATTTATTTTTTTGAGTCAGAGTCAAGCTGTTTTCCTGGGTAGAGTGCTATGGCATCATAGCTCACAACAACCTCCAATTCTTGGGCTCAAACAATCCTCTTGCCTCAGTTTTTCTGCTTTTTTTAGTAGCAATGGGGTCTTGCTTTTGCTCAGGCTGGTCTTGAACTCGTGAGCTCAAGCTATCCACCCACCTCAGCCTCCCAGGGTGCTAAGATTACAGGCGTGAGCCATGGTGCCTGGCCGTTTTTTTTCATTTTTTGAGACAGCCTCAAGCTATCACCCTGGGTAGAGTGCTGTGGCATCATAGCCTACAGCAACCTCCAACTCCTGTACTCAAGTGATTCTCCTGCCTTAGCCTCCCAAGTAGTTGGGACTACAGGCGCCTGCCACAATGCTCAGCTGTTTTTTGGTTGCAGCCATCGTTGTTTGGCGGGCACAGGCTGGATTCGAACCTGCCAGCTCAGGTGTATGTGGCTGGCGCCTTAGCCACTTGAGCCACAGGTGCGGAGCCTGTTTTTTTCATTTTTAATTGAGACAAAGGCTTGCTTTGTTTTTTGGGTTTTTTTTTTTTTTGCAGTTTTTGGCCGAGGCTGGGATTGAACCCGCCACCTCCGGCATATAAGGCTGGCACCCTACTCACTGAGCCATAGGCGCTGCCCCAAAGTCTCACTTTGTTGCCCTTGGTAGCGTGCTATGAATCATAGTTCACAGCAACCTCAAACCCCTGGGCTGAAGTGATCCTCTTGCCTTACCTTTACAGGTAGCTGAGATAATAGGTGCCCACAACACTCAGCTAGTTTTTCTATTTCTTTCTTTCTTTCTTTCTTTTTTTTTTTTTGAGACAGAGTGTCACTTTGTTGCCCCCAGTAGAGTGCCCTAGCATCACAGCTCACAGTAACCTCCAACTCTTGGGCTATGGCAATTCTCTTGCCTCAGCCTCCCAAGTACCTGGGACTACAGGCGCCCGCGATGACACCCAGCTCTTTTGTTGCAGTTGCCACTGCTGTTTTAGCTGGCTGGGGCCGGGTTTAAACCAGTCACCCTCGGCATATGGGGCCAGCGGCCTACGCGCTGAGCCACAGGCACTGCCCTATTTTTTCTATTTTTATTTATTTATTATTTATTTATTGAGACAGAGTTTTGCTCTGTCACACTGGGTAGAGTACCACATTGGCATACCTCACAGCAACTTTAAACTCTTGGGTTCAACAGCTCTTCTTGCCTCAGCCTCCCAAGTAGCTGACACTATAGGTGCCCACCACAACACCTATTCTATTCTATTCTATTCTAATTAAAGATGGGGTCTTCCTCTTGCTCAGGCTGGTCTCCAACTTGTAAGCTTAAGCAGTCTACCCACCTCAGCCTCCCAAAGTGCTAGGATTACAGGTATAAGCCACTGTGCCCAGCCAGTGATCTTGTTTTTTATCTCACTTCATCACAGTCAGGGAGTGACTTCCCCTAATGCTGATGTTTGATGAGATTGTGCTCAAATGAAGAACTCATTGGCTATCTGTGAGTATCAGATAGTCCTAACAACTCTGACGCCTGTGTCAGGAGCTGCTCTCCTCTCTAGTATCTGCTAAGTGCTAAGTCATTGCAGATAAAAAAAGAAAAAAGAGTTAATAGTAGCATTTGGTGGAATGTTGATTAGTGCATTCATGTTAGAGAAATCTCTAGTGATAAGCCCCCAACGGTTGTGTTTTATTAAAAAACCCAACTTGGCGGCACCTGCGGCCCAAAGGAGTAGGGCATGGGCCCTATATGCCAGAGGTGGTGGGTTCAAACATGGCCCCAGCCAAAAACTGCAAAAAAAAAAAAAAAAAAGGGCGGCGCCTGTGGCTCAGTGAGTAGGGCGCCAGCCCCATATACCGAGGGTGGCAGGTTCAAAACCAACTCCAGCCAAACTGCAACAAAAAAAATAGCTGGGTGTTGTGTCGGGCGCCTATAGTCCCAGCTACAGGGAGGAGGCTGAGGCAAGAGAATCGCCTAAGCCCCAGAATTGGAGGTTGCTGTGAGCTGTGTGACACCACAGCAGTCTACTGAGGGCAACGAAATGAGACTCTGTCTCTAAAAAAAGAAAAAAAAAATGCACACTTCTTTTGGCTCAGCACTTGTGGCTCAAGCAGCTAAAGCGCCAGCAATATACACCTGAGCTGGCGGGTTCGAATCCAACCTGAGCCTGCCAAACAACAATGACAACTGCAACCAAAAAATAGCCAGGTGTTATGGTGGGTGCCAATAGTCCCAGCTACTTGGGAGGTGGAGGCAGGAGAATCGCTTGAGCCCAGGAGTTGGAGGTTGCTGTGAGCTGTGATGTCACAGCACTCTACCCAGGGCGACAGTTTGAGGCTCTGTCTAAAAAAAAAAAAAAAAAACCCAACTTGTTTAAAAATATAAAAAGCCTATTTATCAACAGTAACACAATGAAGTGCTAAATAATATTCAAAGGGTCTGTCACTTGCATTGACTAAAACACTGGAGCACTCTCCCCTTAAAATTGCTTAGGGACAAAACCTTGAATTTGAGAAACAGTGTAGACCTCTTCATTAGTAATAATTCAGGGTGGCGCCTGTGCCTCAGTGGGCAGGGTACCGGCCCCATATACCGAGGGTGGCGGGTTCAAACCTGGCCCAGCCAAACTGCAACAACAACAACAAAAAGTAATAATTCAGATGAGAACAACCTAGGACTTAACAGTTCTACTATATTATGCGTAAGTAGAACCACTCCTAATATTGTGTGTTCTTCTAAATGTAATTAAGAGGGCCATTGACAAACCAATGGGATAGCTGAAAAATAACTGGCAAGAGAAGGCTGAAGGGAAATCCAATAGATGTCTTCAGATATTTGAACTATTCAATGGAAGAAGGTTCTGTTTGCTGCACAAGAGATAAAAAGGGAGCTCTAGGCTCAGTGCCTGTGGCTCAAGTGGCTAAGATGCCAGCTACATACACCTGAGCTGGTGGGTTCGAATCCAGCCCGGGCCCACCAAACAACAATGACGGCTGCAACAGAAAATAGCCGGGCTTTGTGGTGGGTGCCTGTAGTCCCAGCTACTTGGGAGGTGGAGACAGGAGAATCGCTTGAGCCCAGAAGTTGGAGGTTGCTGTGAGCTGTGATGTCACAGCACTCTACCCAGGGCAATAGCTTGAGGTTCTGTCTCAAAAAAAAAGGGAGTTCTACACTAGCTAACATTTATTGAATGATTAATATAAGCCAAGGCACTGTGCTAGGCACTTTACATGCAACATTTCTACCTTTTTTTTTTTTTTTCAGAGTCTCAAGCTATCGCCCTGGGTAGAGTGCCATGGCGTCACAACTCACAGCAACTTCAAACTCTTGGGCTTCAGCGATTCTCTTGCCTCCGCCTCCCAAGTAGCTGGGACTACAGGCCCCCGCCAAAATACATGCAATATTTCATTGACATAATGGATACCATCATTTTGCTGAAGAGAAAGGCAGTTTAAAAAGTAATTATGCCCTTCCACGTCAGGTATAAGGTACAGAAAAAAAAAATAATAATGATAACCTACCCAGGGTTCTACAACTAGTAAAGATTGGACCAGGCTGGCTCGGCGCCTGTGGCTCAGTGGGCTAAGACACCAGCCACGTACACCTGAGCTGGCGAGTTAGAATCCAGCCCAGGCCTGCCAAACACAATGATGGCTGCAACCAAAAAATGGCCGGGCATTGTGGCAGGCGCCTGTAGTCCCAGCTACTTGGGAGGCGGAGGCAGGAGACTCACTTGAGCCCAAGAGTTGGAGGTTGCTGTGAGCTGTGATGCTACAGCACTCTGTCCAGGGTGACAGCTTGAGGCTCTGTCTCAAAAAAAAAAATGGCGGGGCGTTGTGGCAGGCACCTGTGGTCCCAGCTACTTGGGAGGCAGAGGCAGGAGACTCGCTTGAGCCCAGGAATTGGAAGTTGCTGTGAACTGTGATGCAACAAGCACTCTATCCAGGGTGACAGCTTGAGGCTCTGTCTCAAAAAAAAATGGCCGGGCGTTGTGGCAGGCACCTGTGGTCCCAGCTACTTGGGAGGCAGAGGCAGAAGACTCGCTTGAGCCCAGGAATTGGAGGTTGCTGTGAGCTGTGATGCCACGGCACTCTATCCAGGGTGACAGCTTGAGGCTCTGTCTAAAAAAAAGAAAGAAAGAAAGACTGGGCCAGGAATCCATGCAGGCAGTCTGACTTCAGACTTGGCATGAGAAAGTTCCAAAGGTAGAGCCATGCAACAATGGGACTACTATTTGGCAGTACATTTTAAGGAATAAATAATACAGAAGTGTCTTCAAATCCTGTTACCTCTTTTGGCCTTGTGAATAGGATGAGACCAGAGTACCACATCCAATCTCCTGCCTTCCCTAGCAGGCAATCGGTTTACATATAAATGCAGATTACAAGTCCAGGAAGTCTGGATATTCTCTCTTCACTTGGGCCCCACTCTAAGACTCTAAGACACTTCCTATGACGATCTGCCAGCCCTTCTATGGCCACTTACTGTTTATCACCACCAGGTGGCACCTGGGCAGCAGGATTGTCAATGGCGGGACCCACCCTGTTTACTTGAGCTGGTAACTGCATTGCAGCTGGTTTGTGGCTCTTGGGCTCTAGCTGGGACAAGATCTTCCTGAGGATGAGGTTTTGACCCCCATAAAACATCTAAAGTAGAAGGGTCTGGTGATCTGGATGAGATGAGAAAGGGAGAAGTTTGGGAAGGCACCTCCAAACATCACCCTCTCCAGTCCCCCAGCCCTAGGAGCCCCCTCCCCTACCTCTGTGCTTGGCATTTGTTTCTCAGGAGGTTCATCCACTGTCCTGCTGTAGTTCCGCTTCATCAGTTGGTGAGCAGTTCACTCCTATCTCCTCCAAGTCCATGGTTGCCCTTTCCTATCTGCTCACCTCTGGGAATATGGAGGATAAAGAAGGCAGATAGAAAATTGTGTCTTATACAGTTCTGCAAATTGAATGAAGCAGTCTAGCTACTGCCAGCCATATGAAAGTAGGGAAAAGGAAGTGAAAAAAGATTAAGGGAGGGAAGCTGAGCAATGACAGGCTTTAAGCAGCTTTGATGAAACACAGCCACATGAAAGCTATGCCCTGCAGAGCCAGATAAAATTTATCAGTTGCCACCCCTAGTTCCTCTGCTGCATCAGAAAGAGTAACAATAAGCTGCACATATACTGCATTAGGGTGGCGCCTGTGGCTCAAGGAGTAGGGTGCCAGCCCCAAATGCTGGAGATGGTAGGTTCAAACATAGCCCTGGCCAAAAAAAAAAAAAAAATACTGCAACAACAACAAAATCATCTTATGACCAACCAACCCTTCCTTCCTCGGCTTCCAATTAGTTTAGTATCTACATTCTCTGGACAACACTCCCATCTTATTGTAAGGCCAGTTAACTGTAAAAATAGTCATCATCAATGTACCCTGAACTTTTTCTTCCTAAACCTACACAGTACAGTGAAGATCTGCATTAATATTACACCCGTATTGCAAACATTTCTTCTAACTCAGGCAAATGAGAAACGGAATTACCTCACGACTCTTGATTCCTCATTTTAGTATTCTCTAAATTTTTCAGGCTCAAGCAATTCTTGAAAAATGTAATAATTTCCTCTGCACTTGAGGCTCCCCTGCCTTTGGCGCCAATTTAGTCTTAATCCATCCTCTAAGGTAGAGATGACTAGCTAACCCTTGGGGATTTCAAAAAAGAAATAAAGCTTCACTTCCTATTCGCTCCTCCGCTTTTTTTTTTTTTCTTCCCTGAAGGCTGGATTATCTGTTTTGTACTTCCCTAACTCCAGTTTTCTGTAGTGTCAGTTGTTACACTGCATGGAAAAGGTAAGGGAATTGGGGAAGTGTCCGTTTTCGAACACTTCCAAATATCATTTTTTTTTCCTTCTGTAAGGACAGCCAGGTAAAGAAAGAAAACTAGGGAAAGTTGAAAAAGAAACATACAGGAGTTCTAGATCAAATCCTGCCATACCGTCCGAACAGGTAAAAATAAATCATGACGCCCCACAACCCCTCAAACTTCGCAACTTGGGCTTTCTCCAAAACCGAGTGATTGGCTGTGCGGCTCCGCATGACGTCATACCGCAGGCCCTGGAATCCCACGTGGGGGAGCCCTAGGTCCGCCCTCTTCTCTTTAAATGGTACACCACGCCTTCTCCTTATTACCAAATCAAATGCCGCCCCTGAGACCCTTTCGTCCTTTTCCCGCCATCCCAGACCCCCATCTTGGCACTCTGGTCCAATCAGTGAGGCCGTGCCTCTCCGAACCCAACTCCCTTCTCTGCGGAAGACGGGAGGAGTTTCAATCTTTTAACTCCACCTCGTCTACGCGGCGCGAGCCAACCCAAGCCCTCAGAAAGGATGGGCGTGACTTGAAGTCCCCTCCCCCATCGCGGGGATCAGGGTTTGCGGAGGGGAGCTGCCAGCTAGAACAGACAGTTTACCCCTTGTCTCTGGGTCGGGCGGGTTCTCTCAGCGGTGGCACAATGGAGCGCTCCCCGGGAGAGGGCTCCAGCCTCAGCCCCATGGACCAGCCCTCTGCCCCCACCGACCCCCCTGACCAGCCCCCGGCTGCTCACACGAAGCCCGACCCGGGTTCTGGGGGCCAAGGTGCCGGCCCAGGAGCGGCCGGCGAGGCCCTGGCTGTGCTGACTTCTTTCGGGCGGCGGTTGCTGGTGCTGATACCGGTGTACCTGGCCGGGGCAGTGGGACTCAGCGTGGGTTTCGTACTCGTCGGCCTCGCTCTCTACCTGGGCTGGCGCCGGGTCCGCGATGAGAAAGAACGGAGCCTTCGAGTAGCTAGGCAGCTACTGGACGACGAGGAGCGACTCACAGCGAAAACTCTCTATATGAGCCATCGAGAGCTACCTGCCTGGGTGAGCAACCGTCCTAGGTCCTCGATGCAGCACAGCCCCTCTCCCAACTCCGCAGTCTGGGGTATTTCCTTCTCTAGAGTCAGCTCCCCAATTTGGGACAGCGAGCCCCAGAATTTCTTCCCCACCCCCCACCCCCAGCCTCCTGCCTGCTGGGACGAGCCACTGTCCCCACACACCCTCTCCGCAAGATGGGTCCTTGCACAGAACCAGGACTTCTTCCTCTATTGTTGGTCTACAGCAGTGGGAACATCTGGGGACCTCGTCTCAGTTGGGCTTTCCCTCCTAGCCAAGCCATCTTGAACGCCCTTCTTGGCTTCTGGTGCCATTCGCTCTGTCGTTGCCTCTGGGCATCCAGGTCCCCGTTACTGCTCAAAGGGTTCCCCCGCCTCTCCTGTTCTCAAGACTTTTTACCCACTTAAGGCCATAAGATTCTTCCTTTTCCCCGTGAGATCCAGCCCCAGGAGCACTTCCCAGCTGAGCCCCAGCACCCGGGCTGACCCTCCGGCAGTGGCTTTCCAGCCCCGGCTGCCAGGCTGCGGCACGGCAGAGGCGGCTGCTGCAGTGCCCGGCCCGCACGCCCGGCCGGCGGCCACACCCTTTTCCGGACTGTGGGCTGTGCTTGCTCCGCGGGACTAGACCCTTCTTCACCCGGCGCGACTCCTGTGCCGCAGCAGAGTCCCTCACCCGGCCCCTCCCAGCGGATGTGCGGGTCGAAGGGGAGAATGGCAGAAGAGGGGAATCTAAATTGACATGAAGCAGACACAGCCATGCTTCCCAGGCCCTGAGCTGGGAGGAGAAAGGGGGAAGAAATGGTCCTACGGGACCTGTAGCCCAGGCGGCTGCGCCTCACATGGAAGCTAATCTTCCTGCCCCGCAATGCCGAGCGCAGGTGTCTCTTTTAACTGTAAAAGAGAGACAGAAAGAACAAGCACAAAGCCAGGACCTCATTAGCTCTTCTGGTTGCTCCCTGACTCAGGGATTTGCTTCCACTTCACCTTTTTACAATGCAAGCCCCAGAGTGAGGAGAGAAGGGAAGAGCTTCTTAAATCCCAGATTACCTCCCTTTCCAGAAAGAATGTGACCTCCTCCTCTCCCCAGCAGCTGTCATTTTATAGCCCAGAGCTAGCCACAAAGCAACTTTATGTGGCCTACACCCGTCTCTGGCCTTTTCTTTCTTTCTTTCTTTTTTGAGACAGAGTCTCACTCTGTATCTCTGGCCACAGTGCTGTGGCGTCATCTCTCACAGCAACTTCAAACACTTGGGCTCAAATGATCGTCTTGCCCCAGCCTCCCAAGTATCTGAAACTGCAGGCGCCTGACATGATGCCCAGCTAGTTTTTTTTGTTTTTTTTTTTTTTTGCTTGTTTTGGGTTTGTTTGTTTGTTTGTTTTTTACTAGAAATGGGGGCCTTACTCTTGCTCAGGCTGGTCTCGAACTCCTGAGCTCAAGGGATCCACGCACCTCGGCTACCCAGAGTGCTAGTACTATAGGAGTGAGCCACTGTGTCCAGCCAGTTCCTCTTTTTTTTTTTTTGGAACAGAGCCTCAAGCTGCCACCCTGGATAGAGTGCCGTGGCATCACAGCTCACAGCAACCTCCAATTCCCAGGCTCAAGCGAGTCTCCTGCCTCCGCCTCCCAAGTAGCTGGGACTGCAGGTGTCCGCCACAACACCTGGCCATTTTTTGGTGGCAGCCGTCATTGTTGTTTGGCGGGCCGCGCTGGATTTGAACCCGCCAGCTCAGGTGTACGTGGCTGGTGCCTTAGCCCGCTGAGCCACAGGCGCCGAGCCCATCCAGTTCCTCTTAATAGACCTCAGCCTCAAACTCTGAGGAACGAAACCTCTGCACATCCCAGCCCCTGCATCCCACCCCACACCCCTCGCCAGTGTGAGCAACACACACTCCCTCTCCTCTATGGGCATCCCACCCACATCTTGGTAAGAACCACAGGCAGAGGGTGTGTTCATCACCATCTTGGCCTTTCTCACCTCCAGGTCAGCTTCCCAGATGTGGAAAAGGCTGAATGGCTAAATAAGGTGAGGACTGATTTCTCCTGATTATTGTTCTTCATGAGGGGAGAATGGGGGGCTCGTTCCTCTTGGTGGACTCTCAGCTCTACCCGCCAGCCTAGTCCCCTGGTGCTCTCTTGAGGAGAAGATTCTGAAGGAACTTACCATTAGAGGCAAGATCAGGCCTGTGACCACCTCCCTTTACTCCCAGATTGTGGCCCAGGTCTGGCCCTTCCTGGGTCAGTATATGGAGAAGCTTCTGGCAGAAACTGTGGCCCCTGCTGTTCGGGGATCTAACCCCCATCTTCAGACATTTACATTTACACGAGTGGAACTGGGTGAAAAGGTATGTGTATAGGAAAGAAAGTAATGAAATGGGGCGAATGGGATAAAGAGGATAGGAGGCCCAGAGGGTATGAAGTCTTCCTCCTCTTCCTTCCCATATCAAGAATTCATCTCTAGTGGCACCTGTGGCTCATCGAGTAGGGTGCCGGTCCCATATACCTAAGGTGGAGGGTTCAAACCTGGCCTCGGCCGAATTACAAAACAGAAAAATAGCCGGGCGTTGTTGCGGGTGCCTGTAGTCCCAGCTACTCGGGAGGCTGAGACAAGAGAATCGCCTAAACCCAGGACTTGGAGGTTGCTGTGAGCTGTGTGACACCAGTGCACTCTACCAGTGGGATAAAGTGAGACTCTGTCTCTACAAAAAAAAAAAAAAAAAAGAATTCATCTCTCCCTAGCCTTTGCGCATCATAGGAGTCAAGGTTCACCCTGGTCAGCGAAAAGAGCAGATCCTGCTGGACTTGAACATCAGGTAATGCCACTCACCACTCTTCCTGCCTCCCCTCCAGTGTGTCCTGGTCACTTCTGGCTACTTCACTTCCCCCAACCCCCATGTCAGATGAGTACTAACCCTCTTTATTCTCTTTTCAACCCCAGCTACGTAGGTGATGTGCAAATTGATGTGGAAGTGAAGAAATATTTCTGCAAAGCAGGAGTCAAGGGCATGCAGGTGGGGCAGATGTCAGGGGCCCACATGGGATATAGGGATGTGGGAGGTTGGAAAAACCAAGGGTAGGGAAGGCTGGGAGGTCAGAGGGCTTATTCTGGGGAAAAGCTATGATCTTCTAGGGCGGTGCCTGTGGCTCAAGGAGTAGGGCGTCATCACCATATACCGGAGGTGGCAGGTTCAAACCTGGCCCTGGCTGAAAAAAAACCATGATCTTCTCTTTTTGCTGCAGCTACACGGTGTCTTACGGGTGATTCTTGAGCCACTTCTTGGGGACCTTCCTATTGTTGGGGCTGTGTCGATGTTTTTTATCCGTCGCCCGGTAAGGGAAAACAATGAGGGGCAATGGGGGAAACAGGACTGGGAGGATGAAGGTAGCCAGCTATGGAGAATAAGAAGTGAATTGGTGTGAGGGCAGCGCCTGTGGCTCAAAGGAGTAGGGCGCCGGCCCTATATGCTAGAAGTGGCGGGTTCAAACCCAGCCCTGGCCAAAAACTGCAAAAAAAAAAAAAAAGAAGCGAATTGATGGGTGGGCACAGTGGCTCACACCTGTTATCCTAGCACTCTGGGAGGCGGAGGGGGGTGGATCCCTTGAGCTGGAGATCAGGAGTTCGAGACCACCTAAGCAAGAGTGAGACCCTCCCCATCTCTACTAAAAGTAAAAAATTAGCTGGGCATCATGTCAGGTGCCTGTAGTCCCAGCTGGGAGGCTAGAGTAAGAGGATCATTGGAGTCCAAGAGTTTAAGGTTGCTATACGATAGGATGCCATGGCACAGAGTAAGACTCCATCTCCAAACAAAAAAAAAAAAAACAGTAAGCTGAGGGAGTCTGGCTGTCAGCTGGGAGGGGTATGACTATGCTCCACAGAATCTGTCCCGACCCTTCTGCTTTTTCCTTTCAGACTCTGGACATCAACTGGACAGGGATGACTAACCTACTGGATATCCCAGGACTTAGGTATCAAGGACTAAGTACCTGCTAAATGATCTAGCCTTGAGTTAGGGGTTTAAAGGACACAAAGCTGTAAAAGATGCAGCCTGTACCCTCCAGGAGCTTTGACTGTATTTGGGAAGATAAGACAAGTATCCCTGAAGTTTCATACTGTGATTTTTCTTCTGTGGAAAGAGCATGCATTTTTGGTAGAGAATGAAAACTGCAAAAGAGAAAGCTGTGAATGGTAATGACAAAGGGTGAGAGGAGTAGGCAGGGAGTTAGGGGAGAAGAGTAGCAAAAAGGATTTTCAATAGCCGGTTGTTGTGGTGGGCGCCTATAGTCCCAGTTACTTGGGAGGCTGAGACAAAAATCACTTCACACCCAAAGAGTTCGAGGTTGCTATGAGCTGTGATGCCATGGCACTCTACCAAGGGCCACATAGTGAGACTATGTCTCAAAAAAAAAAATAAAAAGGATTTTCAAGAAAGGACTTCTTTTTTTTTTTTTTTTTTTTGAGACAGAGCCTCAAGCTGTCACCCTGGATAGAGTGCTGTGGCATCACAGCTCACAGCAACCTCCAATTCCTGGGCTCAAGCAAGTCTCTTGCCTCTGCCTCCCAAGTAGCTGGGACTACA
>CAUYRH010171778.1:0-17262 GCA_963574655.1 Perodicticus potto | reverse complement strand
TAGAGTGCTGTGGCATCACAGCTCACAGCAACCTTCAATTCTTGGGCTCAAGCGAGTCTCCTGCCTCTACCTCCCAAGTAGCTGGGACTACAGGTGCCCGCCACAACGCCCGGCCATTTTTTGGTTGCAGCCGACATTGTTGTTTGGCGGGCCCGGGCTGGATTGGAATCCACCAGCTCAGGTGTACGTGGCTGGCGCCTTAGCCCGTTGAGTCACAGACGCCAAGCCAAGAAGGAATCTTAATAAACCCCAGATGGTAGAGCCTCTACAAATATTATTGATGTTGTAGACCTACTAAATTTTATAAGGTTTAGGCTGGGTGCAGTGGTTCATACCTGTAATCCCAGCACTTTGGGAGGCCTATGCAGAGGGATGGCTTGAGTCCAGGAGTACAAGACAAGCCTAGGCAACATAGTGAGATCCTATCTCTATAAAAGAAAGATTTTAAAAATTAGTGGGGCATGGTGGTGCATAACTGTTGTCCCAGTTCTCGGGAGGCTGAGATAGGAGGATTGCTTGAGCTTAGGACTTGCAGCCTGTAGTGAGCTGTGATTGGACCTGCATTCCTTCCTAGCTGACAGAGCAGGACCCCCTCTAAAATTTAATTAATTAATTAATTTTATAAGATTTAACTTTCACCTTTTGGCAATCCTATGCATAAGGTATTTTTAATGCTAGTTTCTTCCTGATTATCAGATCCAATGGGTATAATGACATGAACACACAGGGTTAACATGATCCCTCCAGACTATGTCATTAACGTGATGGCAGGAGAAAGGGCGTAGTCTGGGACATGAACACAAACATATATTGCTGTTCCCCCTATGTAAATGCAAATGGCCTTTGATTTTTGAAAGGAAAGGAAAGCATTGGATAGATCAATAGCTGCACATCAAGTACTGGGTGCCGTGTTGAACTTGCCCTGAACCGCGTCTGCTATTGCTGTCACCACCTGATGAAGACTGCAATAATCTAATGCCATTCTTTATGACTCATCTGACTTTTGTGCCAACTACACAGGTTCGTTACAAGGGAGTGTTGGTGGAATCACCACCCCTGTGTCTCATAAATCTCTCTTGCTGGCACTAATACCTGCGATTCTCCCGGGGATGCGGCCATCCTCTGGGGTTCTTATCTTGGTAGAGAGGAGGTGGAAGTGAGAGGGCAGGTCCGGGGTTCGCATTTCCCACAGTAATAGCTGTCATTGCACGTGGGGATCCCTTGCTAGACTTAGGCCAAGGTTAGAGTCTAAGTAGCTCATCTGCTACTCATGAGCTCAACTGCTCATCTTCTTAAGCTGCTACTCTGAATTTTTGAGTGTTTTATTTCCCTGGGTTGGTGGCGGTGATGGGAGATGGGGGTAACTTCAGAAGCAGTATCTACTTGTAATTACCCCTAGAATCGTGAGTTCTTTCCTTCCTGTATGTATTCCTCCAGCAGATCTCCTTGGGACCATGCTGTTCCAATGTGTCCCTGGACCGGAAAGCTCAGCAGTCCCTGGAACTCATTAGCCTCAGCATAGTCCTACTAATTCAAAATCTCTGCGGGGTGGGGTCCCCAAGAATCAGTGCTTTAGTGAGATTCCCAGCACATCAAAAGACCGAGAAGTACTGGCTTAGATCCGTGGATCTTGATCAATAAACAAATATTTTTTTAGCATAAGTATGTCCTGTGTAATAATTGGGATCTAAAATTCAAATTTGCATCCATTAATTTGGAGAAGAAAATATTGAAAAATAAAAATAAAGTTCAAATTTAACCTGTGAAGATTTTTTGGCTTTTTTTTTTTTTCCTAATGCTCGTGACTCTACTCCCCTGGAGATATTTGTCAATGCTTAACAATCATTGCACTGTCACAACTAGGGTGACCGTGTTACTAGCTTCTATTGGATAGAGACCAGAGACACTGCTCAATGTCTTATAATGCATGACAAAGCTGTATCCTGCCCCAGTTGCCAGCAGTGCCAAGGTTGAGAAACCCTAGCTTGGAGAAGACTCAGAGTGCACATCTAAGGCCACGTTGCAAGATCTTTTCTCGAAAGCACTGGTATTTCCCCCACTGAGGAGCGCTCAGTCTCTGAACTGACTTAGGGCTGAGTGGTAGGTACGAGGCACACTTTGGCAACTTGAGTTAGGCTTACTGCCTAGCAGATCTAGATTTGTTTTCTACCTACAGATGTCAAGTGGTATCTTAATAAGCAGTCAATCTGAGATTTCTTGGGACCCCCATAATAAATTCTCTCTAGTCACAGAGCACAGCAGGTCCCAGCAGTGTGGTCCCTACTGCACCTCTGTGGCTCACTGTGGTGGCTGCGTCACATCCTGTCTACCAGTGACACACCAACCCTGGCCTTAGACACTCTGGAACCTCATTATTCCCACTGAGCTAAGGGAACCCGTTTTCACTGCAGCCTCAGCCACCTTTATCTTTGGCCTACGGAGCTCTTCAAGGGTGCCGGTGCTGGCCTCATCAGGCATTTCCTAGAGTCTCAGTGAAAGGAGTGCCTTCTGGACCTTCCCAGAAGGGTCAAGTTAGCAGATGGCTGAAGAGGTTGAACATGATGGACCCAGTCCCATGTCATTGATTTCTGTAATCTGTTTCTATAGTATGTTAGGGAATTTCTGGCATTTTAACCTCATTAATTCTAGGCTATCACTGGCTCTTGATTTTGATTAGCTAATCTTTTCCAGCTGTTAACATCATCCCCACTACTCCAACCAATAGGTTATCTTCCAAATTCTGGGAATGCACCCAGCCCACAAATATGGTGTGGTTATTACATTTTATCCCCCTTTGTCTAACACCCTTAGAATCTACACCCTCAGCTCCTCCCCAGACCTCTGCTGATACAAGCAGGCGAAGTCTCACAACTCTTAGTACCCAGGCTCTCCTCCTGGAGAAGGCCTGCACTGCTCTCCCTGCGGCCTAACCAGCCACTCTGAAACTGAGAGGCTTAGAACAACAATGTGTCTTTATGCCTCATCATTCTGATGGGAGTGGATTGAGAGAGTTGAGGGAGGGATTGGAGACACGAACAGAGAGAGTTCTGTTGAAGAGTTTTGCTGTAAAAGACAGCCAATCAATCGAGCAAATCAATATATACACACACGCAGGTGGTCTCTGGATTATGGATGAGAGTTGTTCCTGAGAACTGTAGATAAGATTTTTATGTAACTCGGATCCCTGATGAACAATGTAATATGATAATTTTATAATAATAACAGACAGTTATGGTGGCTCATGCCTGTAAACCTAGCACTTTGGAAGGCCAAGGTGGGAGAACCTCTTGAGGTCAGGAGTTCAAGACCAGCCTGAGCAAAGTGAGGTCCTGTCTCTACTAAAAATAAGAAAAAAATTAGCTGGGCATGGTTAAGGGCACCTGTAGTCCCACTTACTTGGGAGGCTGAGACAGGGAATCACTTAAACCCAGGAGTTTGAGGTTGCTGTGGTTGAGGTTGATGCCACAGCATTCTAACCTGGGCAACAGAGTCTCAAAATAATAATAATAATAATAATAATGATAATAATAATAACAACAACAACAAAGGCCGGGTATGGTGGCTCACACCTTATAATACCAGCACTTAGGAGTCCAAGGCGGGTGGATTGCCTGAGCTCACAGGTTCCAGAGACCAGCCTGAGCCAGAACAAGACCCCATCTCTAAAATATAACCTGGTGTTGTGGCAGTGCCTGTAGTCCCAGCTACTCGGGAGGCAGAGGCAAGAGAATCTCTTAAGCCCAAGAGTTTGCAGTTGCTGTGAGCTGTGACACCACAGTACCCTACCGAGGGCAACAAAGTGAGACTCCGTCTCAAAAAAAAAAAAAAAAAAGAAAGAAAAGAAAATAATAATAACAACAACAAAACTATAATGGCTTATATGTGTTAATAATAATACAGTGTAATATTGTAATAACAATACCCTTGTGCTGTAACAATAAGTTGATAGAAACTTTGTGCTCTTTAATTTGAACAAACAAAACATGAAAACAAACTCATACGAAAGGTTTAGATAGGAGAAATTTCAGAAAAAAGTATTAAAGGTGAACCCTCACCTGATGTTGCATCAATGCTAGGCTCAAAGGAATGTTAGGCTCATTTTGATCTTCTAACCAAATCAGTCCTAACTTCTCCATGTCAGTAACTAATCTGCTCCGCTGCTTAGTGATAACTGAGGCTTTCGAAGGAGCACTACCTCTCACGTGTTCCACTGCGCTCGCTCTATTCTTCGTAATTGTTCCAACAGCCAGGCAACTGAACTCTGAGGCTTTCTCTGTGAAGGATGGGCTGGCCTTTCTCTGGATGTTTAATCATTTCTGTTTCCATTTCCATTGTAATCCCCTTTCTCTTAGCTGCAGCCTCACTTTCTCTCTTGCAGTGGATTTTCCCGTTGGAGGCATTGTCCTAAGGGTAAACAAGGACTCAGAAAATCAAATAAAAAAGTTGAGACCAGGGCAGCGCCTGTGGCTCAGTGAGTAGGGTGCCGGCCCCATATACCAGCCTGAGCAAGAGTTAGATGGCCCCGACCAAAGTGGCGCTGTGGGTAAATGGCCACATAAACACTGACACCAACATACAGACACTGCGCCATCAAGCCTCTTATGCCCTGCAGGTTTGTTCACACATGTGGAAGAGACTATATCCTGAATTATTCATCTAATTATTTAATTATAAATTATCCTTGCAGGGAGACTTGGGAGCCCATTTGTAAGTAGGGAATGGAAATTGGGTCTGTGACCTGGGGCTGCTTATGGAGGAGATGATGGGGAAGAGAAAGGCAATGCTATTATCCAATTAGGAGAGGGGGGGTGGGGCTCGAGGTGAACTGAGAAAGTGCCTTAGGCCTTGCATCGGACTCAGACTGATCCTCTGGGCTAGAGCAACAGTCTGGGCCGGTAGGTGGGCGGGTAGGGTGATAGGCTTCAGGTTTCTCAATAAAGGAGAGATCAGGTTATCAGCTGAGAATGATTATGGAAAGAGAAAGCGGAAAATAGGATAATACTGAAGTGTAGGAAAACAGAAGAGTCAATGAGGTAGAGAAATACAGGACGAGTTGCCAGGCATTCTTGAGGGCCCCAACATTGACATTTTTGAACATTTTAAAATCAGATGATTCATTATTCTTATGTGTTTTTCTCCATCCACATTCAACTGCAGGGGCACAGGCACAGAGGGTTTCAGTTGCCCACTGCCTAAGAGGAAGCCAGTGTCCAGAGACAGTGAGGTACACAGCAGAGAAAGAGTGTATTCCACACAGTGCCACGTGGAAAGTTGGGAGAATTCTCTGTAATCCACTTCGCCAACAATTGGGAGGATGGTGTTTTTACAGACAGTTTGGTGGGCACGGGGGTAGGCAATCAGGCTCTACTAATTGGCTGGTTCCAGAGTGGAACCATCAGTCTTTTGGTGTGGGCCACTGTCTGGGTGGGTCAGTTACTGGAATGCAGTCCCTTGGGTGGGGGGTCCGAGACCAGTTGAGTCAGTTCCTTGACATGGTGGGTCAGTCAATCCATTGGAATTCAGGGCCTGCAATATATCTCAAAAGCTACACCTAGGGGAGTGCCTGTGGCTCAAGGAGTAGGGCGCTGGCCCCATATCCTGGAGGTGGTGGGTTCAAACCCGGCCCTGGCCAAAAACTGCAAAAAAAAAAAACAACTATGACTTGATTCTGAACAGGTGATTTTTTTATGGAGGGAAGTTAAAAATCTTTATGACTACCAGCTGTGTCCTCTGGAGTAGCAATTATAGAGAAGCAGACAAGAGGACAGCTGCTGATTATTACATCATTTCAGTTAAGTCTGCTCCTTCACGAGTTTAGGGGCCCTTAGTCTAGCTCTCAACTTGTGCACCTTCATCAATTTTTAAGGTGGAGTTTCAGGGGAGATGTGAATTTAAACTGTGGTCTTTGCTTATTTTTAGACAGTCTCCCTCTGTTGCCCAGGCTAGAGTGCTGTGGCATTGGCTTAGTTCCAGCAACCTCCAACTCGTGGGTTTAAGCGACCCTCCTGCCCCGGCCTCCCAAGTAGCATGTCACAACACCTGACTAATTCTTTTTCTATTTTTTAGTAGAGATGTGGTCTCACTCTCGCTCAGGCTGTTCTCAAACTCCTGAGGTCAAGGGATCTTCCCACCTAGCCAGAGGGCTAGAATTATAGGCGTGAACCACCATGGCTGGCCATTGGGGTCTGTGATTTTGCCACAGAGGAGCAAAGTAGCTGAAAGCAGCCAAGTACAGTGGCTCATGCCTGTAATCCCAGCACTCTGGGAGGCCAAATCTGGTGGATTGATGAAGATCAAGAGTTCAAGACCAGCCTGAGCAAGAGTTAGACCCCATCTCTAAAAACTAGCAGGGCATTGTGGCAGATGTCTATAGGCTGAGACAAAAGGATCACTTGAGCCAAGGAGTTGGAGGTTGCTGTGAGCTGTATTGCCATGGCCCTCTACTGAGGGAAACATAGTGAGACTCTGTCTCACAAAACAACAACAAAAACCAAAAAACTGAAGTAGCTGAAGGTGTTTACAAGGGTGTGGGTATAATGAATGGTCATGGAACTTAAGAAAGTATGGTGACCAAAGAAAGTGGTGAGGGGTGAGGCACACTTAAATATTGGCTTTGCTATGCACTGTGGGACCTAGTAGGGGTCAGAAGTTTGGGGAGTTAGTTACTAGAGGGAGTTAGGTGGAAAGAAGGAATATGGAGAGTGAGACGTATAAAATGATATTGGCATGACCTGGGTGTGCACAGCTGAGGCAGGTGGAGGAAAAGGTCACTGGAGGAGAAAAGTTCAAGGTAGTCAGAGGCCAGAATGCTGGGAAATCCTTTTCCTACATGCTGAAATCACTGAGGGTTAAGACAGAAGTAATGTTGGAGGGAGTTACTAACAAATGAGGAAGAGGGTTCCAGAGTCCAGAGGTGACAGCAACAGTGACAGGTGGTCAGTGATAAAATCTAATGGCATGAAATTCAAAGCTGAGATACTTGGGGATAAGCATCATCAGAATGTGAAATTCCCCAATGTAAACCTAAAAAAAAAAAAAAGAAGAAGAAAAAGCACAGTGGTTTCCCTAAAATCTTTTCATATGTTAATCGAAAGAGGGCGCCAGAGTCCAGACAATGATTATTTTGGTTTCTCCTCCGAGGTTCTGGCAACCATACATTTGAGTGAAAGAGGCCACTAATAATAACTATTTTGGAGTAATATGTGAAACCTGGGACTCTTCCACTCTAACTGCGGCGTATACTCACGCCCTGCCCTACCTGATATGAGAATGGGCAATTTCAAAAGGAGGTAGCTCTTCAGGAAACTCTAATTCATGTAAATCTCTAGAAACGTATTTGACATGCAAACAGGTAAGAAAGAGGAAAAAGTGACCCTTGAAGAGAGGGCCAAAAAGACTTTCCCTCTCAGCCCTCATTGATAATTATATATATATGTATTTTTTTTCTTTTTTGAGACAGAGCCTCAAGCTGTTGCCCTGGGTAGAGTGTCGTGGCATCACAGCTCACAACAACCTCCAACTCCTGGGCTCAAGGGAGTCTCCTGCCTCCACCTCCCAAGTAGGTGGGACCACAGGCACCCGCCACAACGCCCGGCCATTTTTTTTTTTTTTTGGTTGCAGCCGTCATTGTTGTTTGGCAGGCCCAGGTTGGATTCGAACCTGCCAGCTCAGGTGTACATGGCTGGCGCCTTAGACCGTTGAGCAACAGGCACCGAGCCAGACAATTATATATTTATTGTTTATCTCATTTGTCCCTTCAGTGCAGTTCTGGTTTGAGCACATCTTCAAGTAAGAGAGGTTCTCTACTCTCCACAATATCTTGGTTATTTGAAAGTAGTCAAAGCATTATCTGAATTTTCAAAATTCTTTGTATGTCCATCTTTTACCTTCTATATTATATGTTGACTGTAATTTGTTTTATTTCTTCTCTTAGACATAACTTACATGTTGAGGACATTTAAAAGTATATATTGAGGGCTGGGCATCATGGCTCACACCTGTAATCCTAGCACACTGGGAGGCCAAAGCTGGTGTGAGACCAGCCTGAGCAAGAGCCAGACACTTGTTCTACCAAAAATAGAAAAATTAGCCAGGAGTGGTGATAGGTGCCTACAGGTCCAGCTACTTGGGGGGCTGAGGCAAGAGGATCACTTGAGCCCAAGAGTTTGGGCTTGCTGGAGCTATCATGTCACAGCACTCTACCCAGGGTGATAGAGTGAGACTGTCTCAAAAAAAAAAAAAAGGATTAAAATTTAGACCAAAATTAAAGTTATATAAAGATACCCTTCCTCCAATTAACATTAAAAAGTAACATTCAATCGATGCTTAACAGAGAATCAAATTGTAGACTTTGGTCAACAAACAGAAGAATGAGGCAATCTCATAAATCTCCACTTTTGAGGGTTATTTCATCTCAATGAGCTTCTTTTCAACTTGCCCTCCATATACATGTGGCTATTTGGAAAGAAATCAGCCAGCTTCTAAGATATCTTCCAAAAGTTCTAGGGGTGACATGTAGTTTCCATAGTGGGGAAAGCATTTTTCATTCTAGGAAGATTTGGAATTAACTAAATACAAAACTTATTATTTCTGTATTTATGTTATTTAATAGAATTTGGGCTATTAGAATGTGAGACCAATTTGCCAGTCCAATTTCAAATATACTAATTAAATAAGTAATTTAGTCTTTTGATTTAAAGTTGAAATCTTAGAAGTTTGGAGCAAATAATGGGACATTTAGAAGAACTAAGGTGAGCCATATTTATAATTTCAGTTTAGTTGCTTTATATGAGTTTTTTGAGCACTTGGCAAGGTTTAGTGAGATTTTGTTGTTATTGTTTTTGTTTTGTTTTGTTTTGTTTTTGAGACAGAGCCTCAAGCTGTCACCCTGGGTAGAGTGCTGTAATATCACAGCTCACAGCAACCTCCAATTCCTGGACTCAAGCGAGTCTCCTGCCTCCACCTCCCAAGTAGCTGGTACTACAAGCGCCCGCCACAATGCCCGGCCATTTTTTGGTTGCAGCCGTCATTGTTGTTTGGCGGGCCCGGGCTGGATTCAAACCTGCCAGCTCAGGTGTACGTGGCTGGCACCTTAGCCTGTTGAGCCACAGGCGCCGAGCCGGTTTTGTTTTTTTTTAAGACAGGGTCTCACTCTGTAACCCAAGCTGAAGTGCAGTGGTGGGATCATTACTGAAGTGATTTTCTTGGTTCCAACTCCCAAATAGCTAGGACTATTGGCACATACCACCACATCTGGCCAATTTTTTTTTTTTTTTTTTTGGCAGAGACTGGGTCTTGAAATTCTGGCCTTGAGTGATCCTTCTGCTTTGGCCTCCCGAAGTGCTGGGATTACAAATGTGAACCACCATACCCAGCTGAGGTTTAGTTTTTTAATTAGAAAATGGAAGTACCTTGGCATACAGGAAAAGGTGAACAGAGTAGGTCTGACTGAGGCTATCCGTAGAAGGCCGGCTTTTAAGGTTGATTCTTGGTGTGCTTCTATGAACTGTTCTCAGTGAACTGGGCTTGGACCGTTTGGCAAATAATGTAGGTTTTTGTTTTTGTTTTGTAGAGACAGGGTCTCACTTTTTTGACCTCTGTAGAGCACTGTGGTGTTACATTGCTCACAGCAACCTCCAGCTCCTGGGCTTAGGTGATTCTCTTGCCTCAGCTTTCCAAGTAGCTGGGACCACAGGCCCCCGCCAATTTTTTTGTTGCAGTTTGGCTGAGGCCGGGTTTGAACCCGCCACCCTTGTTATATGGGGCTTATGTAGGGCCAGCGCTCTACTCACTGAGCCACAGGAACCACCCCAAATAATGTAGTTTATGCTGAAGATTTCTTTTCCTTCTAGGATTCTGGAATTTTGGTAGCAGATGGTGCCTATATGACCAGCTCCCCAATAAAAACCTTGGGCCCTGGGCAGCACCTGTGGCTTAGTGGATATTGCGCCAGCCCCATATACTGAGGGTGGTGGGTTCAAACCCAGCCCCAGCCAAACTGCAACTGAAAAATAGCCCGGCATTGTGGCAGGTACCTGTAGTCCCAGATACTCGGGAGGCTGAGGCAAGAGAATCGCCTAAGCCCAGGAGTTGGAAGTTGCTGTGAGCTGTGATGCCACAGTACTCTACCAAGGGCGATAAAGTGAGACTCTGTCTCTAAAAAATAAATAATTAATAATAATATTTTATAACTATACTTACAAATTCAAGACTCCACTTTTCTTTAAGCCTGTAAATTCAGTTTATAAATGTTATTGCTCTGTTAATAAGTCTAGCAAACTTTAGTGTGCACTTCTAAGGGATCACTTATTAATGTTTGATTTAATTTGTGATCGCCATTCATTAAACACTTCTGAACACTTTATTGAACTGCACGTGCAAGTTTAAAACATCCAGTTTCCTTTGAGTGTCGGGCTGCCCAAGACCACCTCCACGTTCAGAGATTCCCAAATGGGTTACAGAACTCAGCATACAGTTCTGCTGTTGGCTACGATTCATGAGGTAGCTGGATGATACAGGAAGGTCACAGGCAAGTCTGGAGACATGCGTCAGCAAGCTTCCTCGTGCTCACCTCCCCCTGAGGGGTGACACAGAGCACTCCTCCCCTGGCAAGGAAAATGCAACACGTGTGCAATCTTCAGGCCCGGCTAGCGCAGTAGAGACTCGGGGCCCAAGGGGTTTGTTTTGTTTTTTTTTTCTTTGAGACAGAGTCTCACTTTGTCACTCACACAGTAGAGTGCTGTGGTATCAGTGTGTGGAGTGCAGTTTGGCTGGGGCCGGGTTTGAACCCTCCACCCTTGGTTTATGGGGCTGGTGCCCTACCCACTGAGCCACAGGTGCTGCCCAGTCATAAAATATTAATTCTAAAATTTGTATATTTCCTTAGCAAGCTGATTCTGAAAACAAACTAACAAACCATATAACCTTTTCAATAGTCTTTTCAGCACATGCTATTTCTTGAGGGAAACCACAGAGCTAAAATTTATTTTATCTCATCCTCCCCATAGCAAGTTTCATGTCCTCCTAGTCCCAGGGGCAGAAAGGCATTTGTTCAAATCCACCACAGTTTCAGCTGAGATTTCAGTTAAAAAAGAGACAAGGTTCCACCTGTTTACACGTGGAGTAATAGTAATTTGATAGTAAATTCTACAGAGACTATCTCTGATGACGATGCTACAATGTGACTGTTATAAAAGCATCAGTAGATAGGGAATCCAAATGGACTCATGGAATAGCCAGTAAGTTTATAGTGTGAAAAGCCCTGAAAGGGCTGGGTACAGTGGCTCGTGCCTGTACTCCTAGCACTCTGGGTGGCTGCGGAGGGTGGATTGCTTGAGCTCAAGAGTTTAAAACCAGCCTGATGAGAGGGAGACCCCATCTCTACTATAAATAGAAAAGCTTGCCAGGCATGGTCGTACATACCTTTAGTCCTAGCTATTGGGAGGCTAAGGCAAGAGGATCGCTCAAGCCCAAGAATTTGAGGTTGCTGTGAGCTGTGATGCCACATCACTCTACTCAGAGTGACAGAATGAGACACTGTCTCAAAAAAAAAAAAAAGACAAAAACCACAGAAAAGGTTAGCAATGAAAGCTAGTCTTTTATTTATTTATTTTTTGTTGTTGTTGCAGTTTTTGGCCAGGGCCGGGTTTGAACCCGCCTCCTCTGGTATATGGGGCCAGCACCCAACCCACTGAGCCAAGGGCACTGCCTGAAAGCTAGTCTTTTTTTTTTTTTTTGCAGAGACAGAGTCTCACTTTATCACCTGAGAGGTTAGGTGATATGTGATTATACTTCAGTCACCAGGCTGTCACACAGCTCACAGCAACCTCCAACTCCTGGGCTTAAGCGATTCTCTTGCGTCAGCCCCCCAAATAGCTGAGACTACAGGCGCCTGCCACAACACCCAGCTATTTTTCTGTTTTTTTGCAGTTCGGCCAAGGTTGGGTTTGAACCCGCCACCTTCGGTATATGGGGCCAGCACCCTACTCAATGAGCCACAGGTGCCTCCCTGAAAGCTAGTCTTTTAATATTCTTTAATATCCTTGAATGATTTCTCCTTTGGGTGATGAAAAGCGTGGCGAGGTTCTCAATTAAAGCCAGCGTGTCTGAAACCTACTGTTATGCCGAAGAAAAAAAAATTACATTGCCAACTGCAGTTTAATGAGAAAACAGAGACTTTTCCTTCATACCCAGCATTGGACTCGGCACTTAGTAAGCCCAGTATATATATGTTGAATAACAGAAGACATCATGATCTAGTTGAGGGGCTAAGCTGTAAACATCTCTAAAGTTAAATAATGATGTGAGACAGTGGCTTTAAAGACATGTGAAAAGTAAGTGGTAAACTGCCCAGACGAGTGGACGTGAGAATAAACATTGTCAGCGCAAAGTAGAGTGAGACTGCTGTGGACTAGAGCAGTCGCACAAGGTTGACTGGATCTTGGTATTACAAATACAGTCGACCCTCCACAGCTGACCATCTCCCTAAGTTGACCACCTCCTTAAGTTGACCCAATTTTCATAAACTGGACATACATCACATGTACATATCAATACGGTAGGCCTAGTTCCTTGTGTTGACCACCTCTGTATGTTGACTGGTTTGTTACAGTCCCTTGGGCGGTCAACTTATAGAGGTTCCTTGTAATACATTGGATCTTAAAATGTGAGAGTGGGGAGGGTGTGGGGAACAAGAGTGTGAATAAAGGGACAGAAACAAGAAATTAAGAAGCATGGGAAGTCTCTCTGAAGCTGTTCTGGTTTGGGATGGAACAGGAGGTGCTGCTGAATGAAAAGAGCGAGTAGGAAGCGTGATCCCCAGATGTGTGCTGACCCTCTGTGTCACGGCTTCACGGTAGGACATGCTGCCTGTGTTTCTCAGGAGTCTGGACTTCATTCTTTTAGTAGTGAAAAGAATGAATGGTTTTTCAACAGGCAATAATATAGAGAGAGAGTTTGGTGCTTGTAAAGATCACATGGGGACAAGGTGTAGGATGGCTTTGGTTGGATTAGAGAATGGAATGTGGATGGCAGAGACTGGGTTAGAAGGCAACATGGATATAAAATGAGAAAGGGCTAAGATAAAGAAAGGTCAGATGTTAGAGAAAGAGACAGATTCCTTAAAACACTAAAGGAAGAACTAAGGGCACTGATGACTCCATACAAAGGATAAGAGTGAGCTTATGAAAGTGGAGGAGGACGGAAATTTTCAAAATGAAGTGGGCATCTGTGGGTCATGTGCATTTTTAGCCTTTCTTGTTAACATCAAGTGAGTTGGAATAGGTGTGTCTCTAGGAAGGTGGTCATAAAAGAAAAGTTTAGATCCCTACTTCTTCAAAAAAAGAAAAGAACTTTCGACTCAAAACATGGTTGGAATCCCTACGACATACATAGTAGGGGCTTAACGCTTATGCATTTTTTTAGAAGCTTGGCTTTACCAAATATTCTTTTGGAGAATCAAGCACCCACAGTGAGAGGGTACATATAATGTACATAGAGATGAATCATTTATGTTGCAATCTGCTGGAACCTTTGAAAGACTTCAGTGATTTTGCAAAGAAGAGGCTAGGTGATAAGTGATTATACTTCAGTCACCAGGCTGCCAAGTTCTCTGCCAGTGGATTGAAAGGAAATAGAACTACAGGAATTCTTTGGACATTTCCTAACGCGCCCCTAGTTGTGCTTTGGAAAAAGGCCAACAGTTCCTGGCCAAACAGGAACAGCTTAAAGAAAGCAAAGCCAAGACTGAGAATTGGCAGTTCTTTTAAGAAATTGAACCACATTGTTTAAGAGAGTGTGGTCTTCTTGTTTTGCGGGATTAGCAAACACAATATGTATTTAACTGGCAGATATTTTTGGCAGTTTAGGACCTTGGTTTCAAGTCTATTTCCATACAGAACCCATCTACTCTAATTATGAAATTCAAATACTCTTCGTATCCTAATCCCACAGCCAATGTCTCCAAGACAATACAGTTAATCCTTCTCCAATGGAGAGAATAACAAGTCCCCTTCTGCTGAAAGCAACCAAAGTCAGCTTATTCCTTTAAAATACTGTCTGTTGGGCGGCACCTGTGGCTCAAAGGAGTAGGGCGCCGGTCCCATGTGCCGGAGGTGGCAGGTTCAAACCCAGCCCCGGCCAAAAACCACAAAAAAAAAAAGTATATACTGTCTGTTAACTAGATTCCTTTATTTATAGCCAACAGAACAAATAAAATAAAATGGAGCTTTCTGGCTTTGCCAAGTCAGACCAATTGATCCAGTATCTAAAATATACTGGAGCTGGGTGCAGTGGTTCATGCCTGTAAATCTTAGCACTCTGGGAGGCCAAGGTTGGTGGGTCACCTAAGGATTTCAAGACCAGCCTGAACAAGAGCAAGACCCTGTCTCTACTAAAAAAAAAAAAAAAGAAAGAAAGAAAGGAAAAAAATCATTGGGGCATTGTGGCAGGCACCTGTAGTCCCAGCTACTCTGGAGGCTGAGTCAAGAGGGTCACTCAAGTCCAAGAGTTTGAGGTTGCTGTGAGCTATGGTGCGGCACTCTACCCAGGGTGACAGTGAGATTCTGTTTCCCCCCCAAAAATACTGAAGATGTGCAAAACCTTTGCATATCTTAGACCTATGTGGCAACTGTGAGCGAGCCACTTTATGCCCATACTGTTAAATTATTGAATATCTACAGCAAAGTCACTGTCTATATCCACATGGTACACAGAACAGAGACAGTCAATATTTCAGGCCTGTTATTTTCGTACTAGGGGATTGCCTGGTTTGAATTCTTTATAGCTGGGGTATGTCTGCTCTTCCAGAAGCAACAAAACCATTTCCTACTTGAAGAGAAACAAGGAAAAGGAAAGAGATTTGCAAGGCGATTAAAAGGGAATCCTATCCTTAGAGAGTTACCTTTGTTTTTCAAGTTTGGAACGGAAACAACTTTGGTCCAGCTGTTGCTATAAGACTTTCTGGTGCAAAAATAGAGAGTATCTCAGAGTGATTGTCAAAAAAAAAAAAAAAAAAACTTGTACTCCTGGGATGAAATTTTTATTTTGGTAACATCAGAACATTTAATTGCCATTTTGCCTTCTCGAGTATAAAGAAAGCCTAGGTGTGGCTTTCTTAGGTGTGGCTCTTTAGTTATGTTGTAAATGCAATACTGGAAGACTCTAGACAGGGCATGCTGGCTCTCGCCTGTAATCCTAGCACTCTGGGAGGCCAAGGCAGCTAGATTGCTTGAGTTCAGGAGTTTGAGACCAGTGTGAGCAAGAGTGAGACCCCCGCACCCCGATAGAAAAACTAGCTGGGCATTGTGGCAGGTGCCTGTAGGTGGGTAGTCCCAGCTACTTGGAAGGCTAAGGCAAGAAGGATCACATGAGTCCAGGTGTTTGAGGTTGCTGTGAGCTATGATGCCACAGCACTCTAACCTGCAGCAACAGAGGGCAACTGTGTCAGAAAGAAAGAGAGAGGAAGAATCCAATGGTTTATTAACTATAGAAACCAGCTACAATATTAGCCGCAGCCCTAACCCTTCAACTGGATCATCAAATCGAATCACTAAAACCCAGTTGCAATTAACAGTTTACCAGACCACAAAGAACAGATAAGTACGTCCTTTTTCTTCCCTTTCCTTTAGTTCTTTTATCTCTTTTCCTCCGCAATTTCATCTCTATTTTGTTCTCATCACTTTAGTTCCTAAATAATCTGCAATACATTTTTTTTTTTTCGAAATAGAGTGACTGTCACCCTCAGTAGAGTGCTGCAGCATCATAGCTCACAGCAACCTCAAACTCTTGGGCTCAAGCAATCCTCTTGCCTCAGCCTCCCGAGTAGCTGGGGCTACAGGTGTGTGGCGCTACGCCTGGCTCATTTCTTTCTATTTCTAGTAGAGATGGGGGTCTCCCTCTTGGTCAGGCAGAACTTGAATTCCTGAGCTCAAGCAATCCACCCACCAAGGCCTCCCAGAGTGTTAACATTGCAGGCTGGAGCCACCACTCCCTGCCTGCAGTACAATCTTTTGAATCACCTCAGTGTTTTGTTAGCTACAAGTTGGAATCCCGTTTTTATTGATGTTTTGCTGAACACCAAGCAGCTTCATTAAATTAAAATATATTTAAATGAAAATCTCTAGCATAAGGAATTTGGGTGGGAGGGAAAAAGAAAAGGAACACTACAGAGATTTTTATCTACTCAACTGTTGACACAAATATCTCTATAAATATCATCTGCATGCTGGGTTATACGCATACAGTCCCAGCTTCTAAGGAGGCTGAGCCGAGGAGTTGGAGGCCAGCCTAGGCAACATAGCAAGACCACATCTCTTAAAATAGACAAACAAACAAGTATAGTCCCTTAATTTTTTTGAACAGCTACATTAATGAGCATTTTTTTTCACCACGTTGGGCAGCCCATGGAGTACTGCAGTTGATAACACCCTTTGTGGTATATTGTACTTATTCATATATTTACTCTGTGATCTTGGCCTCTAAGACCTGTCTTAGCCTAGGGAGCTTTTTAAAATCCCCAAATCCAGGCCACACTCATGCCAATTAAATCAGAATTTCTCCCAGGAGATTCTAGTGTGCAGATAGCTGGAGGATCAGGGCTTCTCAACACTTAATGTGAGCCAGGTGTGATGGCTGACACCTGTAATCCCAGCACTTTGGGAGGCTGAGGCAGAAGGATCTCTTGAGGCCAGAAGTTGGAGGCTGCAGTGAGCTGTGATCACACCACTGCACTTCAGCCTGGGCAACAGAGACCCTGTTTCTGAAAAACCAAGAAAAAAAGGCAAATAAGAAACACTTAATGAATATATGAATCACTGTGGATCTTGATCAAATGCAGATTCCTGAGTGTAGTTCTAGGATGGGATGCAAGATTCTGCATTTCTGGCTCGGTGCCTGTGGCTCAACAAGCTAAGGCGCCAGCCACGTACACCTGAGCTGGCAGGTTCGAATCCAGCCCGGGCCTGCCAAACAACAATGACGGCTGCAACCAAAAAATGGCTGGGCGTTGTGGCAGGTGCCTGTAGTCCCAGCTACTTGGGAGGCGGAGGCAGGAGACTTGCTTAAGCCCAGGAATTGGAGGTTGCTGTGAGCTGTGATGCCACGGGACTCTATCCAGGGTGACAGCTTGAGGCTCTGTCTCAAAAAAAAAAAAAAAAAAAAAAAAAAAAAGATTCTGCACTTCTCATCAGGTCTCAGGAGAAGCCCAGCATGTGCCTCCCTGGTCCTCGAGAGGCAAGGGAGAACCTGTGGCCTTAAGGCTACATG